>JAJLUN010000013.1:0-116711 GCA_030564365.1 Blastobotrys arbuscula | reverse complement strand
AAAATGTTGTGATTGGCCTAAATCGCGGTTTCAATCCAATTGTTGAAAATTTTTCATAAGCCAATTGGGAGCTTTTTTTGAAAAAATTTCCACAAGTTAATGCATGGTTAAGAGTTTTATATTTTGCGGCTGAGACAAAGATATATGCTTAAATTCTTTTTTGTAAGATATTTTCATCTCCGATCCGATATCAATTCAAGTATATAAAGAGTTGTTAAAGCTTAATTAAGCTTACTCCAGTACACAACTTTTATGATCAAATCTGGCGACTGGGAAGAATCTAATCCGTTCCTGTGCCAATTCCCGCTCGACTGTGGCCCGCGGACCCGATTTAAAATTTAAGTACCGGTGCCTCATTTTACTAGTTAACTATAGTTGGAACCGCTAGGAAAATTTTCGGTTTTATCAGTGAACCAATTGGTGGGTCGAAAAAAAATAGCGGAGGGAAAAAAAAAAAAAAAATAATAAAAACCCACAACTGAAAAATTTATCACAAGTTTGTCTTCTTAACACTTCTTCAAACTAGCGACACTTGATAAAAAATTTATTACTAAAATGTAAGTTGTTTTTTTTTTATATTTATTTTTCCAAGTAAAAATAAAAAGAACTGATGATGAACGATTTCACTTAATAATATCTTCTGATATTTCACATATTCATGAAGACAAACTTTTCTTTTTCATCTTTCCACTGAGGTTCTTTTTTTGGAAGATATATTCTATTGTGTATTAAATTCTAACATTATTAGGTGTGGTGTTTTAGGTCTTTTATTGGCTGATCAGTCAGCGTCAGCTTGTGCCGAGTTGCTTGAAGGTGTTCACTTTTTACAACATCGAGGTCAAGACGCTGCTGGAATTGTTACTTGTGGTCCACGGGGTAGATTATACCAAGTTAAAGGTAACGGTATGGCACGAGATGTTTTCACTGCCAGTAGAATGGAAGGGTTAGTTGGTAATATGGGTGTTGCCCATTTACGATATCCAACCGCTGGATCATCATCCAACTCTGAAGCCCAACCATTTTATGTAAATTCTCCATATGGGTTGGTTCTAAGTCATAATGGAAATTTAGTCAACGCCCATACGTTAAGGGAATATTTAGATGCTGAAGTCCATCGTCATTTAAATACTGATTCAGACTCAGAAGCTTTGTTGAACGTTTTTGCTGGTGAGTTGCAAAAAACTGGCAAATTCAGAATCAATGATGAAGATATTTTTAATGCTTTGGCAACAACATTTGAAATGTGTAGAGGCGCTTATGCTTGTACTGGTATGTTAGCCGGGTACGCGCTGATTGGGTTTAGAGACCCGCATGGTATTCGGCCTCTGGTAATGGGTACCCGAACCCGAGCCGATGGTTCTAAAGATTACATGTTGGCAAGTGAATCCATTGCATTAGATCCTTTAGGATTTGAAGAATATGTCGACATTTTACCAGGTCAAGTTGTTATTATTCCAAAACAAACAATGAAACCAGTAATTCGACAGGTTGTTCCAGCTAAAACTTATACACCAGATATTTTTGAATATGTATATTTTGCACGACCTGATTCAGTGATGGATGGTGTCTCGGTTTATAGAACCAGATTGGCCATGGGTGAAAAATTGGCCCAAAATATTATTCAAGTATTTGGTGGTACTATGGAATCAATGAAGGCTGCAATCGATGTTGTTATTCCAGTTCCTGATACCTCACGACATTCTGCCATTGAATGCTCAAAATATCTGGATTTACCGTATAGAGAGGGCTTCATTAAAAACCGATACATTGGTCGGACCTTTATCATGCCGAACCAAGCTGAGCGACGGTCATCAGTTCGAAGAAAATTGAATGCAATGAAACATGAATTTGAGGGTAAAAATGTTTTATTAGTTGATGATTCTATTGTTCGTGGTACAACTTCTCGAGAAATCGTTGCCATGGCCCGAGAAGCCGGCGCCAAAAAGGTTTTCTTTGCATCATGTGCACCAGCTATTCGATATAACCATATTTATGGCATCGATTTGGCAGATACTAAGGCATTGGTAGCATATGAAAAGTCTTTTGATCAAATTGCCAAAGATGTTGGAGCTGATGGGGTTATTTATCAATCTTTACAAGATTTGATTGATTCGTGTGTTTTAAATAAGGAACAAATTGTTAAAGATTTTGAAGTTGGTGTTTTCACCGGTGCTTATATTACTGGTGTTGAGAATTCTTATATGGAATATTTGGAATCTATCAGAAGAGCAAATCAGAATGGTGGAGTTAATGCTAATGGTATCCCAGCTCAGGCAGATATTGGTTTATTTAATGCTACAGATGCTATCTCATCATAACCATAGATTTATTTATATTTATATATATATTACTACTTAATGTGCTAACGAAATATTTTTTTTTTATTATTTCTTCTTCATACCACCACCCGCTATCGGAGCCGCATGACCTGAGGCTTTGACGTGATCGAACAGTTTATTCCTGCTTGTAAAACCAGCATTACAAACCGAACATTTCAATGCAAAATCATTAACTTGTTTAGACTTTTTGGCTCGTTTTTGTTTAGCCTTTCCTTTAACTCTGACATCAGCATTTGATTCATCCTTTAGTCTAGTGGATTCCAATTGTGCTAATAAATCGTCCAACGTAGCGTCGTTAGAAATTGGCTCTCGTTCATTTGTTTCTATTTCTGGTTCGGACTCTTCTTCATCACTTGATTCAATAATCATATTAGGCTGATTAAGCCGTCGTTTACCTTTTTTTGTTTTATTATCATCATTATTAGTATTAGTAGGTTCGTTTGGTAAATTTTCATTGTTTTCGCTTTCACTTTCAATATTTTTTTCTTCTTTTTGTTCTTCATAATCTGGCGCAAACGGGAATTGTTTGACTTTTTCTTTAGGGGCATTTCGATTCTTCTTTTCATCATCCCCGCTACTCAACCCTCCTTCATCAAATCCCAATTCTACCCCTTCTCTTTTCATTTCTCGTTTCATTAATGCGAGAGCTTTGTGGTGTTTTTTACTCGTTTCATGACTAGTCAATTGTTTTTTGGTCTTGAAAACTTTATCACAAACAACACACTCAAACAAAACTTCTTCATCTTCTTCATCTTCATCTTCATTGAATTCATTGAGAATTTCATCCTCTTCATCAACTTTAGCCCAATCTTGCTCGATATGTTCTCCAAGTTTAGAGTTATATGCCTCCTTGTCCCTCTTTCGCTGCTCTTTAGATGCAACGACTCCTGGTTTCTTTTGCTTTTGTTTGTTATTAGCTTTAATTCGTGGATCTCTAGCTCTAATAGTTTGAACCAACTTTCTAACAGCACTATTAAACTCTTTCTTCGCTGCTTCTCTAATCTTTTTATTTCGTTGTTCGGCAGCTCGTCTAGTTCGTCTATCTGGCGCATCCCAAGCTCTATACAAATCTTCCCATGCAAAATCCTTGATTGAGTTAAACGACGACCAAGCTTCATAAAATAGCTTAGTGTGCTTATCATATAGCGAATCTCTATTACCAAATTCAGGTAAAAATGGGTCCTGTTCACCATGATCCAGTGCGGCTTCGGCCTCTTCTTGTTTCAATTGTTTAAACAATTGACCAATTTTATCAAAAAACTCATCACCTTTTAATTCCAGCTCCATATATTGTTTTAAATCTTCCGTGGTGGTGATGTTACCACCATACTCTTGTTCAACTGACCCACCACCGGTAGATCCATGTGAATCATACCATGCTCTTTCTTGAGGATCACTCAAAACATCATATGCCGTCTGAACTTTGGCAAACTCCTTTGTCGCTTCTTCAACTCTATCTGAATTTTTATCTGGATGGAGTTGGAGCGCCATTTTTCGATAAGCTTTTTTGATCTCTAATGCTGTAGCATGTTTATCAACCGCCAGAACCTCATAAAGAGATTCTTGGGCTATCTGCTGCGTACTATGTTGGTTGCCCATTTATTATTAATACTACTAGAAAGAAAGAAAAATTTATGTTTATAATTATGGTTGAAATTTTTGTCGTATTAAATTTTGAAAGAATATTTAATCTGAAATATCGGATCGGAGCCGTAATATTTTTGAAGAATAATAGTGCTTTTTTTTTATATTAGGGGTTTACGCCCTATATTTATATCTAATCACAAAAGCTGCATTGCTTTTATCTTACCCAAATCGTGAATCATCATTACACACTACTCACAAACCAATAAAAAAAAAAAAAAAAAATGAGACGAGTAGGACTAGCTGCCTTTGACGATAAAAAGAAAAATGCGTACCAAAATTTGAGCGAAAACATTCAGCAAACCAGAATAGATCAATTAAACACCCAATTATCTGTATTTCAAAACGCATTGACATATTTCGCCACTGAACATGCAACAGAAATCCGGACAAACCCTCAATTTCGTAATGAGTTTGCCAAAATGTGTACCAGTATAGGCATCGACCCACTAGCATCTTCATCGTCTAATAAAAAAACGGGATCATTATTTGCATCGATTTTGGGTAAAGACGTCAATGATTTTTATTTCGAATTGGCAGTAAGAATTATTGAAATTTGTAAAATTAGCAGAGATGTTAATGGTGGATTGATAAGCGTGTCTGAAGTAGTAGCCAGATTACAAGATTCTAAAACTATGATTAAACCTGTGGTGGTGAGTAAAGATGATGTAGAACGAGCTGTGGAAAGTTGCAAGATTCTAGGAAGTGGATTTGAATTGGTTACATTGGGTGGTGATAGAATGATTCGTTCTGTGCCTAATGAATTAAGCCCCAGTCAAAAGATTGTATTGGATACTTGTCAAGTCATGGGCTATGTATCTGTATCAATGCTACGGGATAATCTCAGCTGGTCAAAGGCACTAAGTGAAACTGTATTGAATGATATGGTGTCAGCAGGGTTATTATGGATAGATGACCAAGGGATTGAGTTGGAATATTGGTCTCCATCTTGGATAGATACGTTCTAAAAACTTTAGAATAAATTATTTTCCTGGGCTATTTCGCCGTCTATCTAATAGATTTTGGAAAAAATTCTGCAACATGTCATTCTGCTGGGTATTATTAGAAGGTGAGGGGCTCATTGATGTTTCTCTGGTAGATTGTTTGGTAGGAGTCTGCGGGGAATTCGATGTTTGTGCCGTGGCAGCTTCTCTAGCCTTTAGCCGTCTCAGAACTTCCTCAACATTTTCTACTTGAATCCCGCCTATATTATAATCACTACTATTTATCGTAGCATTATCCAGAGGTAGTTTTTTGGTAGGAGACGAACTAACAGGCTGGTCTTCACTCAATTTTGCTTCCAAAATATCATATTGTTTAGACAAAAATTCTTGATAATTCGTCTTTGGTATAACTTTCTCCTTCTTTTCATCTTGTTCTTGTTCTCTTTCATCTGCCACCATATCTTTATAATAATCAAACAATCCATCATAATCCTCATTTCTGCAGTACTCCAATATTTTATCAATATCAAACCCTTCTTTTATAGCTTCAATTTTAGCTCTTGAATCCCACCCCGATGGAATCACCAGCTTTGTATAATCAATCTCGGTTGCCTGTGCATCAGCATACTCAATCTTCCCACTAGTTTTTAATGGTATCATCAACCGTTCTGATAATAAATTTTGAATATTCTGTAAATCATTCGTGTTACTAATAGATACCAAACTAGCCCCCAAATTAAACCCCAAAGTTCTAACAAATTGTGCCACAAAGTCCGCCAAACTTTCATGCTCAATTTGCTCATCCCCTACCAAACCAATCAACAAATCGCATCCCAAAATAGTTTCGTATTGCCCTGATTCCAATGGCAATTCAACATACCCGAACTCTTCATTTCCCTCCTTCTTCTCTTTTGCCGCTCCATAAGTTTGTAACCGTTGCCTAATATTGTTCGCTCGTTTATTATCCATAAATACATTTTGTATAGTCTTTCTCCAATTAATCAACTGCTCACACCATTTATCCACTTCCTCCCAGTCTAACAAAATCGTCACCAGCAAGTTAAATTTGCCATCATCATCCTCTATAATTTTCAAGAATTTGGAATCTTGTAAATCTAATGTAAATATATCCAACTTTGATAACACGTCGTGGACAATTTCATCTGCTGACTCTACGTATTCCATATACGAATACCCTAGACCAAACGCGTTAGAAATTTTGATATTGGTTGATTCCTGTGAAGGTAGGATTGTTTTGATGAATTTAGTTTGGGATTGTGGACTACCTAACAGAACCAAGGTCCCACGATCGTTTATTGAACTAGTTTTGGTATTTAGGTTGTTAGATGGTGCATTTTTCAGCATCGTCGACCATATTTCTGTCGGTGTACCATCAACTGTCATTTCAAAAAAATAAAATCTAGGGGCTGATTGTGGATAAAATGAAATGTGTGTGTTGACATTTTTTCTAGTAGGAAAACAAAAAAAAAAAAAAAAAAAAGTCGTGGAGTTTTAAAATTTAATTACTAGCGATCGGAGTTCAAAATTCAGGGTTCAAAAATAAAAATAAACATTAATTTCTAATAATAATAATAATAATAAATACAAACTAATCTGACTCAATTTCCATTAAAGAATCATCTTCCTCATTGTCATCTTCATAAAATTGTACCATCCCTTTACTCTTTTTTGGCAAAATTTTCAGCGGATCATCTACACTTTTCAACAAATCGTCAAATTCCAACTCTTGTTGTTCCCATTCATTACCCAAGTGATCCAACCCAATTCTGCACTGCTCTTCCAATGCTCTAGTTAACAATTCTCCGGCTACTTGATCATTCGGACTGATACCCAGCGCTTCATGGAAATTCTGTATAGCAATGAATGGTCTACCTGCTTGTAAATTCACTAGACCCATAGCACTATGAATATTAGCATCTCTTGGAGATATCCTCAAAATCTCTTCAAAATATGATAATGACCGTTCATGTTTCTCTAGTCTTCTATAAACGTGGCCTAGATTTGCTTGAATTGACAGCCATGCTCGAGGATCTGAGTCTAATCTCGTAGCTGCTTTCAATGCTTCCAAGAAATAAGATTCGGCAATCTTTAATTCATTCTTGTGATAATAAACGACCCCCATTTCATTCAATAATAATGGATCCGTTTTGCAAATCGAATAACTGGAATTTAAATACTCTTCCGCTAATGTTAAATTACTCAAATGCAAATGTTGCATTCCCAAAAATAACGACGGCAAATGTGTACCAGGGAATAACCGAGCTGCTGTACTATAGGCAGAAATGGCTTGTTCATGCTCACCTTCTACTGCAAAAGTATGCGCAAAACCTATCCATGCTTGACCGAAATATGGATTCATAATCGATGCTTTACTAAAATATCGTCGTGCTTCTGCAATTTTACCAATTGTTAAATAATAAATCCCTACTGCTAACCATGATACAGGCTCATGTGCATGATTATCAACTAAATCATGAGAAATTAGATATAGTTTATTCCTTGACCCCAATTCATGTAAACATGCCAAATAATTCGGCAAAACGCTGAATTTGTATTGATCTAGTTTCAAAATTTTTTCACATAAATCTAAACAGTCTCTAAATCGACATTGAATGAATAACATATCTGCCCTACTCTGAATAACATCGACATTATCCCCCAACCCATAATCATCTTTTAAAACCTGCTCTGCCTCTAAATACCCTTGTAAATTCGTATATTTACCTAAACGAATTGAATACAACGCCTTCGTCAATTCTGCATTCTCACTTCCACAATGCTTTTCAAAATCTAAACTTTTCAAAAACTTCCATTCTTCTTGCGGTGACATTAAATTATTTTTAATCAATTGATCAAATGCTTCAAAACATTTGGGATCATCTTTACAAGCCTGTTGAAAACATTCTTTAGCTCTATCAAAATTATTCTGTGCAGTATAAATTTGACCTCTTAAATAATTCATTGATGCTTCCAACTTTATTGTCCCCTCTGCCGTTTTTGGTGATGAATCAAAGTTGTTTGTTTCGCCAATCAAATCCAATGCTTCGTCATGCTTACCCATTTTAACCAAACATAACCCTGCCAAATACATACATGATACACTTGTTTTCAGTTCCTGCCGACTTAGTAACTGTTTAGCTCTTGTATAATTACCACTGGCGAAATGCACCTGAGCTAACCAAAACGCGTCATTTGGATCATTGGTAAGCGCCAGAATTTTATCACCAATCTGTTCAGCAGTATTGTAATGATGTTGCATATACGCATCGTGCCTCCAAAGCCGTAGTCGGTCTACTTGTGTTAAATTATTGGTATTGCTATTATTTGAATGGATCGGTGTTTGTGATGCTGAGTTGGTTGGCGTGTCCATTTTTCGTTTTTCTTCTTTTCTTTTCAATGTTGTTAATTATGGGATTTACCGAGATTTGTAAAAATAATAATAAAAAAATATTTGCGATCTTATTGTTCGCTCAGTCCTCCCCCTCCCATACCCAGCGCCTTTAAAGCTTGGTTTTCACCGTTCCAACTGTGTAACTAAATTATGCAAGATCAAAATTCTAACCCCAAAAAAACTTCACAATAATCAATACATAATTCACACCAGAAAATTATCTTTTTTAACATTGACATATTGCTAAAGACACGTATACCGATTTCTATCTATTCTTTTATTATATCTATTAGCGACCTTCTACATTTTTTCATTTTTTTTGTCAAGAATAATAGAACACAAATGAGATCACCTAGGAATAAACGTCGTAATCTAGATTCCTCAGAAAGCCTATCGCCAAATACTGACCCGATAACATCAGCAACACCTACAAAATCCAAAGAACCAACTATGTCAGATTCTAAACCATCAAGCCCAGTTAACAAAGGTAAAAAGGAAAAGAAGAAGAAAAAAGAGAAGAAAAAAGCTGGGATACGGTTGATTGTGGATCGTGACCAGATCAAAGATAGAATAACAATATTGGCTATCCAAAAGCTGATATTATATGTATTAGGAGACGGAACGGCTCCAAGTTTTTGTGGAGTTAAAGGTCGATCTGATATAAAACATGTCGTGACAATCATGGCACCTGGTATCACAGAAGAAATGTTTGGATTCCATAAAAATGACATGAAACCAAAAATTCCAACGATAGGAGGTCCAAAAGAGTTTAATTGGTTATGTGGGAATTTCGATTATGTGTGGCCAGCAGATGCTGGAAGTAAAATTTCAAATAGCTTTGGAGCCGTCTCTAATTTGATTCAAGTATCATTAACCAAGGAAGAGAAAAAAGAACTGGCAGATAGAGATGATGGTAAAGAGTTGGATATTAAAGATTTGGTATTAACTACAGACCAATTGCAGTCAAACCAATACAGATTTCATATCGATTTTAATCTAGATCCAGACCATACTCTGGTACATACAAAAGATTTGGGTCACGAAGAAGACAAGATGTGGGCAATTGATTGTGAAATGTGTGAAACCAAACATGGCAAAGAACTGACTAGAGTAACGGTAATCGATGGAAACGGAAAAGTAGTTTATGACAAATTGGTCAAGCCAGATAATGAGATCATTGATTATTTAACTATTTATTCAGGTATTACTAAAGAAATGTTGGAAAATGTTACTTTGAGGTTAGAAGATGTTCAAAAAGACTTGATTAAAATGATTTCAAGTAAAGATTACTTAATTGGTCATTCATTGAATTTTGATCTAGAAGCATTAAAAATGGCTCATCCAACAATTATTGATACTTCAATCTGTTTTGAAGGAAATAAAGGGGCAAATTATAAACCAAGTTTGAAATGGTTGTCAGATAAATTTTTAAAATTAACTATTCAAAATAAACTTGATGGTCATGATAGTGCAGAAGATGCATTGACTTGTTTAAAATTAGTACGAGCAAAATTAAAGTATGGCTCAAACTATGGTATGAATCGAATAAAAAAGACCGACATAGTCACAAAATTATTGAAGCATGGCAAATCAACTGCAATTGTTGACTATGGGGTACCTAATTGGCATAATGAATCAGCGCGGGCCGTTTACTCGTGTAGTGATGATGATGAAGTTGTTACCAAGACCAGTAAAGCAGTTGTTCAAAATGATTATACTTATGTTAGATTGAGAGATTTGGAATATGCACGGTGCTGGGTGAGTCATGATAGAATACAACGGACCCCTATTCCTGAACAAGTATCTGCATCTATGGAACAAATGGATAAGCGACTGCAAAAGATTTGGAATAACTTGCCTGATAAGACTCTGGTAGTTTTATGGAGTGGCCATGGTGATCCAACGGAAATGAGACGTCTGAAAACCAAAAGATACAATTTCCAAAATCTTTATAGAACCAAAAAGTGGGATGAAATCTTGGATTCGGAGAGATGGACTGATGACGATGAGAGGCAATTGATGAAAGCCGGTAACGAGTATAGACATTGTGTTGCATTTTTTGGCATCAAAGTGGGCGATGATGATAATTCTAACAGTAGTGGTGAAGTTAGTGATAGTTTGAAACGTGATATTAACTACGGCAGTGATGACGATGCTACCAACTCAGTTCGTAAAAAACTCAAGAATTAAATAGATTCCTCTTTTTGTTCATTCAATTTTTTTTTTTTTTTTTTTTTCAGTCTAAATTATTAGTACATCGTATTATATAAATTATGGAGCTTGTTCCATGGTTACATCACCATCATCATTAGGTTCCCCTTCCTTATTGTGTTTTTGATCATCATCTGGCTTGGCTGTTGATCCTGATTGTGCACTTTCTGATTTATTTCGTTCATTAGATTCGTCGAGCTTAGATTCTGAGGTTGATTTGGGTTCTGATTCAGCTGCAGCTTCCGATGAAGCACTAGGTGTGACTGGCTGTGATTGATTTTTAGGTTCCTCTTTGGACTCATCAGCTGGTTTTGATTTATCCTTGTTTTCTTCATGAGATGATTCGTCAGGTTTATCTGACGATAGACCACCCATTTCCGTATCTTCATCCTTATTTTCTTCTACTTCAGATTTTTCAGCACTTGATACTTTGACTGATTTCGGCTGTTCTTTTTCCTCCTCTTTTTTCTCTGGCTCTTGAGATTTTTCAATAGATTCTTTATCCCCCTGCAGCTTTTCGTCTTTATTTTCTACACTCCCTTCTCCTTTCTTGCCTCCTTGCTCCCCTTCTATTTCGGTTTTTGAACCTTCAAGCTTTGATTCTTCGGGTTTTGATTCGTCAACCTTCGATTCTTCAGGTTTTGGTTCGTCAACCTTCGATTCTTCAGGTTTTGGTTCGTCAACCTTCGATTCTTCAGGTTTTGGTTCACCAATCTTTGATTCATCAAGCTTCGATTCTTCAGGTTTTAATTCGTCCACCTTCGATTCTTCAGGTTTTAATTCGTCAACCTTCGATTCTTCAGGTTTTAATTCGTCAACCTTCGATTCTTCAGGTTTTAATTCGTCAACCTTCGTTTCTTCAGGTTTTAATTCGCCAACCTTCGATTCTTCAGGTTTTAATTCGTCAACATTCGATTCTTCAGGTTTTGATTCATCAACCTTCGATTCTTCGGGTTTTGTTTCAACTTCTTGCATTTCCACATCGCCATCCTTCGTTTCACTCTCTATCTGATTTTCATTATCTTTATTGTCATTAGCTTCTTTCTCACCCGTAATCTGATTTTCAGCATTTGCAGCGTCTTCTTTTTGCCTCTTTTCTTCTTGTTCTTGTTCTTTTTCCTCCTTTTCTTTCTTTGCTTGTTCTGGATCTTTATATTCTGATGCGATACCAGGAATTGCTTCACCGCCAACAGCACCTCTAATATCCGCAGCCGTCAATCCACCTTCAGTTTGACCTTCGAGATTCACCACCTTCTTGACATCAATATTATTTAAAATGTCCAAAACGTCAGCATCATCTCCGTCTTTAATTAACTCTTCTTCATCATCATTTTCTACCTGAACCCACATTTTAACTTTAAATTTGAACGTGTTATTGTCGTCATTACCATTCACGTTGTTAGTTTTATTTGGATTTGGATTTGGATTTGGATTTGAATTTGAAGGTGCTGGGGTCGCGTTTGCGCTTTGGGATTGACTTTTAGAGCCATTGGCGGATGGAGTACCATTAGGTTGATTAGGCTTTTGTTGTGGCTGTTGTTGTTGCTGTTGTTCTTGAGAAGAATTCCCCATTACAGGAGTAACCCATTCTTTTCTCCAGCGAGCAACTTTTTGATCTAAGTCGACCGTATGACCACCATGTCTACCTGTTAGGCGAGATCTACGTGACATTGTATTTTTTGTGTATTAGATTAAAAGGTCGTGTTTTTTTTTTGTTGGTGGTGACTTTTGTACGAAATTTTTTTGATTTTCCAATTACAATTGGGATCGGAGTTCTAATATCGGAAAGCGAAAAATGAAAACTAATAGTCGAAAATTGAAAAGATGGACTTTGAAGTTGCCATTTTGGCGGGTTTCCCATATAGTTCTCAATCGGGAAATATCGGATCCGATCAATTTTTCACCTTAGTATATTCTTCGATAGTCTGACTAAATATCTGATGTATATTTATACACAAAAAAAATGACTCTTTTTGTTTCGAGAAAAAAATATATATATATAATTTGAATTTTCAACTTCCCCTTTTTTTTTTTACTTACAAATTTTTAAATCAATTCATAAATTATTCAAAATGGTTACCACTGTTGTTCTAAGATCCGAACTTAAGCCAAGGGAAAAGCGATCAGCTTTGTCCCCAACCACTGCCAAGAAGTTAGCTGATTCTGGTATCAGAGTATTGGTTGAAAAGTCACCAGAACGAATCTTCGATGATGAAGAGTTCAAAGGGTTAGAATTGGTTGAAGAAGGTTTCTGGAGAACTGCTCCAAAAGATCATATTATTTTGGGTTTGAAGGAATTCCCAGAATCCGATACTTTCCCATTAGAACATGAACATATTCAATTTGCACATTGTTACAAGAATCAAGCTGGCTGGCAAAACGTTTTGAAGAGATTCACCAATGGTGGTGGTAAACTATATGACCTGGAATTTTTGGAGGATGATACTGGCCGACGAGTTGCTGCGTTTGGTTTCCATGCTGGTTTTGCTGGTGCAGCTGTTGGGTTGCAATCATGGGCTTTGCAACAAAAGGGTAAAAAACTAGGCAAGTTGGACTTTTATCCGAACGAAACTGAACTTATTAGCGATATCAAGGCCCAATTGGATGGCAAGCAACCAAAGGTTTTGATCATTGGAGCTCTGGGTCGATGTGGTTCTGGTGCTATTTCATTGTTAGAAAAGGCCGGATTACCAGCTGAGAGTATCATCAAGTGGGATATTCAGGAAACTTCTCAAAAGTCAGGCCCATATCAAGAAATCATTGATGCTGATATTTTCATTAACTGTATTTATTTATCTCAAAAGATTCCACCATTTGTTGATCAAGCTTCAGTGGATCAAGAAAACCGAAAGTTGCAAACTATTGTTGATGTTTCAGCTGATAACAGTAATCCAAACAATCCAATTCCAATCTGCAATGTCACTACAACCTTTGATGAACCAATGCACTATGTACCAGTTTCCAAGGGTCCAGAATTGGCTGTTTGTAGTGTCGACCATTTACCAAGTTATGTTTCTAGAGAAGCTTCAGAAGCTTTCTCAGAAGCTTTATTGCCTTACTTGAAGCAATTGCCAGAACGGTCAACTGCTCCAACTTGGGTCGGTGCGGAAAATTTATTCCAATCTAAGTGTGCCCAACTCGATTAATTTTTCAAACTCAAATCACATCTTTAATTTCTTATATTTAAGTCATAGCTTTTTTTTTTATACAATTAATTATTATTGTATTTCCATAAGATTGTGGAATCTTAAGATCTGGTACTAATCGAACGAATCGCGATGATCGATCGTGGTTTTTTTTGTTTTTGTTTGTTGTCAACCTTATAGATAACTTATAATTTTATAGCATCGATCATGATAAATTTCAGGTTTAATAATAGCTAGGGTTTGTGAGTTTTATATGCTGTTCCAGCCTTCTACGATACTATTGACTATTGTGGATGGCACAATTTGAACATTATTATTATTTTTTATTAGTATAAATAGAACAGTTTTATGTATATTGCAAACTCAGCAGGTCTCTGTGCTATTTATTAGCGGACCTGGATAAAATAAATGATTTCTCACTCACTCACTTACGCACTCACGATACTAATAACTTCAGTGCCTTCTACAATACTAATAACTTCAGTGCCTTCTACGATACTAATAGTTTCAGTGCTTTTGGGATTTTCATCTTATTCTTAAGATGCCGCAACTATATAAGAGCTGATCAGTCAATTTAAATTATGCAAAGATAATAATATTTTGAAACTACTTGTGTTCGCCTACGTGCGTATATGATTTTACTAAAGATCTCCAGCCTAGCGAAGCTTGATATAAAATATAACTTGCATAAGGCTAATGACCAGCCACCCAATTTAATTTAATTTAAATTTTTTTTTTTTTTTTTTTTCCCGCTTCTAATAGCATTACTATAGTCCATTAGTTATAATTATTTAAAATGATTATCCACAAATCGCCTAAGAACCCTACAGATATACCAATAAAAATATAATAAATACTTTAATCATGAGGTCGGTTGTTTTTTTGGTTCTTTTTTTATTTTATTTTTGTCTCCTTCCCACCTCTTTTTCGTCTTTTTAAACATCCAATAATCACTATTTTCTAGCTGGTTTTTTTATAATTTTGTTTTCGACTCATCGTATCTTTCCAACACTGATCATTTTTATTATAAAATTGAGCAAATATTGTCAGAAAATTGATATTCTCTTTTTAACAATTGTCATCACGGTATTAAAGCCTCCCATTCTGTTGGAATAATTCATCAATCGAAAAAGACAAAAAGACTTATTAACACTTTGAGAAAAAAAGAAGGCTAGAACTAAATCAAGAAGCAAAAACTATTAAGCTGCAGAAATATTTCTAATCGTTCAAACATTTCTCCTCATCTTCTTGACTTTCTTCAATACGACAAAGTTATTCGAGAAGAGAGTAATGTCTAAAGCTGCTGTAACATTTAACATACCATCAAGAAAGTCAGCTGCCTCTATACAGACCACATCAACGTCGCCGAAGCCGTTAGCACCAATGTCTTACACTCCGGTTCCACCACCTACTGAGAGAATTAGCTCGCCACCAGCACACAATCCTTATTACAATTCACAACCTTCTCAGCCACAACCATTTCCGGGCCCAAATTCTAACAATCAATCCCCGGCACCACCACCTGCTCCTGTTCCAACCCCTCCAGTAAACCACCAAGTTCAAAACTCTCATAGTCATAATCATGCTCATAGCCATAACCACGCTCATGGCCATCCACACTCTCAATCAAGAAATTTTGTAATGTCTGTTCCACGAGACACAGCAACTCAAACTATGACACCAGCACCGGCTCCAGCACCAGCACCTATTCCAACACCTCCTCCTCAACCAGTCGCTCAGAATCCTCCACCAGGTATTTCATTATATGAGTGGTTGAAACGACCAAGACCAAGATCTGTCAGAGCATATGGTGCAGAAATAGTTCAATTGGAAGATTATGCAGCATCTGCTGTAGAACTTGCACCAATTGGGGTTAGAATTGACATGCCATATTGGAACGGGAAACATGAAACTATCGAATTATTTTGTGGATCAATGAACATGTTTGCAAATATTTATAAATGCAGTCTAACAAGATACCAAGCGATTTATTTGTGTATCCAAGCTTTACCGACAATGTATCAATTGCAAATTGCCGACTTGAACTTTGTCAATTATTTTGAAGTTTTATGGCTATTACCGGATTTGTATTACAGAACTCATTTGCTCCGATTAAAGTGTCGAAGTGGTTCAATGGGTGATTTGTACGATTATTTGGATGAACATATTAGATTATATACCCGATGTGAATCTATTGCTGGTGAAGATGCAATGCAGTTGCTATATGATGGACTAGCTGATACGGGGTATAAGCCACCAGTACAACCAAAGCCTACTAATAAGGATGAACATCTTAATGCTGTACAAATGATGAAGTATCATTTGAAGTTCCAACCCCAGCCGAAAACTATTTCTAAACCTACGGAATGTGTGATTGAAGAACAAAGTTAAATAAAAGTATTTAGCGTATGACATTGTGAGAAAAAAAAAAAGAACTATGAAACTTTTTGATTAAAAAAAAAAAAAGCCGCATCTTGTTTTATGAATGTGTAAGATTGTTAAATTTATCTGTAAAAATTTTGATTGATTGATTGATTGAGATCTCATTCAAAAATTGTATCTGATTGTTAAGGTTACCGCTTGAGTTTTACACTGCTCTGTCTCAGTCTTTATAACTTTTCCATGCTCTATCTCAAGTCAATTCAATAATAACTTTAATGTCAAATCTACGCGTTTAAGTTAGTAAACGAGCAGCGTGCAACAGTAACAGCCGTGATTCGTATGAATCGTTTAAGCTTAAAAAGGGTTCTGAAACATTTGAGCGTATGTTTGGAAGAAAATTCCCAAAATTTCATTTCGAATTTTAAGAACTAACTTTCTCCCAGCCGCTTCGCGCGAACAGTAAATTTTTCCAGCATAGGGGGGAGGAAGAGAGGAGGGCAGCACTTTAGCACGATCATTGAAACGTGATAATGAACTGATTTTTCAGCACTATTCCATATTCTTATACAATCATACTAACTTGTTGGAGGAACTTTAAACAAATACAAATTCATTTGTTGCATCTTTTAGTATAAAAGCACATCTTTTAAATGACAATGGGAAGAAAAATTGCAGTTATTACAGGAGCTAATGGGTACTTGGGTATCTCAATCGCAGAAAGATTAATCGCTAAACTGGCTAAAGATGAACGATTGACTATCGTAGTTACAAGCAGAACTTTACCAGGTGTCACTAGTGCGGTAGCAAAGATTAAAAAGTATATCAACTCATTAAACAGGTTGGTACTAGTGGATTTTGATTATTTAGTATTTGACCAGTGTAACATGGTCTCAATGTTATCAGCTGCTTATGAGCTGAAAAAACGGTTCCAAAAAATTGACTATTTAGTTTTAAACTCATCTTATGCATTATTTCAGGGCATTGACTATGTTCGTGCTTTTACGGATTTTTTTAAAGCACCATTAGAGTCGTTCACAATTGGTACTATGAAATTACAAGGTATTGGCAAAAAGTCTGTTGATGAAATGGGGGCAGTATTCCAAGCAAACGTTTTATCTCCATGGTACTTGATCAACGAAATTAAACCATTATTATCTAATGGTGGTCGAGTCGTCTGGATCAGCTCCAGTATCAGTTTACCTGAGTATTTCTCGTTAGATGATCCTGAAATGCTGAAATGTGAAAAGAGCTATGAAACCGCTAAATATGAAATTGAATTATTACATAAAGCAACATACCAGAGGTTGTTGGAAGAGGATGGCATTGAACAATGGTTGGTTCAACCTGGGGTTTTTAAATCTACATCATTTGTTCCAACACTGAACATTATAAGTTATTTAGGTATGATGATGATGTTTTATATTTGTAGAATTTTGGGGTCACCATACCATTGTATTTACCCAGAATTGGGTGCAGTAGCTCCAGTATGGGCTTGTCTAGTCGCTAATAAAGATAAAGATGATATGAGTATTAAATATGGGTCATCATGTACCAGGCTGGGAGGAGAAAAAATGATGAAAACTGAAATGTCCAATTTGGATGAAGGCGTCAGTGAAAAGTTTTATAAATATGTTGAATCTCAAAGAAAACAGTGGCAGTTGCGACTCAAAGATCACATTATAGAACGGAATTTGTACTAAATTTTTTTTTTTTTTTTTTTTTGGACCTTGAAGCTGATGCTAACTGAGCCTCATAATCGTTTGTAGTGACAAAAAGAATCATATTTGCCTATATAGAATAATTTAATAGTTTCAAAAATGATGTAATGCCGAGTTGTAAGATCTAAGCCTAATTATTTTATAACACTTGAAGGGCGGAAAGCCGAGCCATTTTTTGATGGACTTAAAAAGATTGGGCCACATAAGTTTTAGATCTAAAAGAAAATTACGCGCTATTGAAAAACCTTGGTAAACTAGCGGCTGACAGAGGGAGCAGCGGCTTAGCAAACGGCCGAGACTTGCCGGAGTTCCGATTTCTGACGCAACTCCCACGCCTGCAGTGTTTGCACGTTTATAATGCATGGTTGCGCTCCCGGTTTTAAGCGTTATTAACAGTTCAAAATATTTACCTCCACTCTTATATACTTTTAAGCCGGTTTAATAAATATATATATATTTTTTCCTATTTGCCCAGCCACTTGGATTTAGATTTGTTACCTTATATTGTATTAAGCGCTGAGTTTTTGAGCTCAGGTGGCTGGACGTTTTTCTTTCTTCTTTCAACTTCTTTTTTTTTTTTTTTTTTAATTTTTTTTTTAGCCTATTTTTATACCATTTTTCTTTCTCTTTTTCCTTTCTTTATCCTAATTTACTGTAACACCCACTTTTATTTAAAAAGGATTAAAAAAAAAAATGAATGTTCTTAGGTTAACTAAAAAGTTTCCTTCACTAACCCAGGAAGATGTTTTTTCATTAGTAGATCAATTTCAAAGAATTGATATCGAAGACAATGGATATGTCGACAAATCAGCAGCTATTAAAGCCGTTAGCGATAATGGAGAAGCTTCATACGACGATGTTAGAAATGCATTAAGACAAGTTGATGTTGATGCAAGTGGTAGAGTTGAATTGGATGATTATGTGGAGTTGATTGCTAAATTGCGAGATACACCAAAGAAAGCCCCACCAACGGTCCCCTCAAAGGCAGGGTTACAAGCAAATAACAGTGGAAATACTGAAGGTAGTGGCCATAAGAGATCGAGTTCAAGAATTGTTGTTGGTGGGTCATCTGAAGGGGTCACTCACACCGTTAATGAAGAAGAACGAACAGAATTTACTCGACATATTAATAATGTTTTGGCAGGAGATGCAGATATTGGTGACAGATTGCCATTCCCTACAGACACTTTCCAAATCTTTGATGAATGTAAAGATGGGTTGGTTTTGAGTAAATTGATTAACGATTCTGTAGCAGATACAATTGATACTCGAGTTTTGAATTTTCCAAAAAAGGGTAAAGCTTTGAATCAATTTACCATGTCAGAAAATGCGAATATTGCTATTAATAGTGCTAAGGGTATTGGCTGTATTGTTGTAAATGTTCATGCCGAAGATATTATTGATGGACGAGAACATTTAATTTTGGGGTTGATTTGGCAAATTATTCGAAAAGGGCTGTTGAGTAAAATTGATATCAAGTTACATCCGGAATTGTATCGGTTATTGGAAGAAGATGAAACTTTGGAGCAATTTTTGCGATTACCACCTGAGCAAATTTTACTACGATGGTTTAATTATCATTTGAAGCAAGCCGGATGGCACAGAAGAGTTAATAATTTCAGCAAAGATGTTAAAGATGGTGAAAACTATACCATTTTGTTGAATCAATTGGCACCAGAATTATGTTCCAAATCACCATTACAAACACCAGACTTATTAAATCGAGCAGAACAAGTTTTGCAAAATGCTGATAAGTTGGATTGTAGAAAATATTTGACCTCAACGTCATTGGTTGCTGGCAATCCAAAATTGAATTTAGCATTTGTTGCTCACTTATTTAATACACATCCTGGTTTGGATCCAGTTGAAGAACATGAAACCGTTGAAGTTGAGGATTTTGATGCTGAAGGTGAACGAGAAGCTCGAGTTTTCACGTTGTGGTTGAATTCTTTGGATGTTGACCCTCCTGTTAATTCATTATTTGAAGATTTGAAGGATGGTACTATTTTATTACAAGCTTATGAAAAAGTTATCCCAGGTAGTGTTAATAAACGATTTGTTAATAAACGACCACCACTGGAATATGATGAAGAAGGGCAAACTATTGAAATGTCAAGATTTAAAGCAGTTGAAAATACCAATTATGCAGTTGAATTGGGTAAAGAATTAAAATTCTCTTTAGTTGGTATTGAAGGTGCCGATATCACCGATGGTACTAAAACGTTAACATTAGGTTTAGTTTGGCAATTAATGAGACGAAATATTGCTTTAACTATCCAATCATTAAGTACAAATGGTCGGGAAGTAAGTGATGTAGACATGTTGAAATGGGCTCAAACACAAGCCTCCAAGTCACAAGGCAGATCTACGGTTCGATCTTTCAAAGATCCAAGTATTGCAACTGGCCATTTCTTATTGGATGTTTTGGCAGGTCTCAAACCAGAATACGTCGATTATTCTTTGGTTTCTGATACCGATCATTATGCAAACGCCAAGTTGGCCATTTCAATTGCACGTAAATTGGGGGCTTTGATTTGGATTGTTCCTGAAGATATTAATGAAGTTCGACCTCGATTGATTTTAACCTTTGTCGCAAGTTTGATGGCTTTAAATAGTTAGAGAGAAAAAACGCTTATGTACGTGTTATGAATGAATAAAGACTAATGATTATGCACCAACTCCCGAAATGTTTTTTTTTTTAAAACGGTTAAATATATTAGTAAGCTATATAAAAATAAAAATAATAATAAAAAAAATAATAAAAATACAAAATGTGGTGGTTACCGTTGAGTATAATGAATCAAGCCTTCGGCGACTTGGATCAAACCTAAATCTTCATATTGTTGTAATGTAGATTCCAAATCGCTCAAACTGAAAGTAGCTGAAATACGGGTTTTTAAAACTTCATAACTAATTGGTTCGTTATCACCAACTTCTTTCTTCATCTGGTTCATAATTCGGAAAATAGATGTTTGACTTGTGTTATCATCATCCTTCTTTTCATCAGGACTAGTGATGCTTTCTCTACAAACTTGGACCAATCTCAACGATTCTTCAACATCATCTCGATTAACTTCATCGGACCATCGTAGCCGAGCCAATGCTTGAGACATACGTAAAATTGCCAACAAACTTCTTGGAGTTACATGGGCAAATTGTTTTTTGGTACCTTGTTCAATTTTTTGTGCCTGTCGCATATCAACATATGCATTAACAATTTGTTGACTTATATGTTTTGGGATAACTGGTCTAAACGTTCTAGCCTTTGCAACAAATTGTCGCAAAACATGTGGACTAACTGGTTCGAATTGTAAATCTGGGGCTTGATCATGCATATGAACATAAGTAACATGAGCTGCCAATTGTTCATCAATTTCTTCATCCTTCTTATCCAATAATAAAAACATCAAATCGAATCGAGATAACAATGCTGCTGGTAAATTGATATTCTCAACTGGGGCCAATTTTGGATTATATCGTCCAAATAAAGGATTTGCAGCAGCTAACACTGAAGCCCGCGCATTTAAGGTAGTTGACATACCAGCTTTGCTAATACTAATAGTTTGTTGTTCCATAACCTCATGAATAGCAGTTCGATCACTATCATCCATTTTATCAAACTCATCAATACAACAGATACCATTATCAGCCAACACCAACGCACCGCCTTCCAAAACCATTTCATCAGTAACTGGGTCTCTCAAAACAGCTGCAGTCAACCCAACACCTGAAGATCCTCTACCAGTGGTATAAACACCTCGTGGAGCTACTTTGGTAATATATTTCAACAATTGAGATTTAGCAACCCCTGGATCACCCATCAAACAGATATTGATATCACCTCTAATTTTCATCCCATCTCGTACTTCTTTAGTAACACCACCTACCAATTGTAACAATAAAGCTTTTTTCACATCTAAATGACCATAAATTTCGGGAGCAATTGATTCGGCTAGTCGGGTATATACCGATTTACCACTAGAATTATCTTCCATAATCCTGGTCAATTCCATTTCAATATGTTCTGTCAATGCTAATTGTTCATACTGTTTCTTGTGCTGTTTGACATTTTGTGCTTCCAAATAAACATCGGTCAATAACCCGGCTTTCATTGCTTTGAATCCAGTATATGGGGTTGGTAAAAACACCCCTGCGATATCGATAATATCACCAGGATTAGTAGTACGAACCAAATTCCCGGTAATATGGATAGTTAAAGCCCGAGGAATGTGACCAACTGGTACTTGTTCTGCCAATTCTTGAATTTTGACATCTTGATGTGGTACGAATTTGGATGCACGCGTTGACATGAACAACTGGCCTTTTGTGTTATTTTCTTGACATTGTTTAGAAGGACATTCAAGTAATGGTGCAAATTGTCTACCATTAACTTCTTGGAAAATTTCATCACCACATTTATCACATGTATATGCATTAACTTGAATGGATGGTTTAACATCACTGACTCGAGTAACAATACCTCGGACTGTTAATAAATGGCCCAAGTGTTGGCCCTTAATTTCACGAACAGCCAATGCTTTGCCTTTACCTTTATGAACATCACTTAAAGGTTTGAAATATAAACAATAACGTCTTGTCAGTTGTGGAGGGAATAAATTTTCATCCTCATTGTTTAATGGGTTGCCATTATTTTGTTCCATCGCACGTTGATTCTTTTGTTGTCTTTGGTGTAAAATCACGTCCAAAACTTCATCCTTATAGGTAATGTCTTTATTTGGCGCTGGCATCAATTCATCAATTGCTTGACTGAAAAGTTCCAAATATCGGTTAGTATTATTACAAATTTCATCCAATAACTGTGTATTATCATATTGACTGGTTTCGAAATCTTTAATATCGTCTAGTTCAACCTCAATTGTACTCTTATCTCGATTAGCGATTTCTTGTAATAAATCGATATATTTATAGTATGGATCGTCTAATTGAATAGTATCTTCGGCATCCTCGCCAACTTGTTTAATGTCTGTTTTGTAATCACCTAAAAATGATTTGATTTTGTCTTTTAATTCGTTATAATTGACATCAAGACGAATAGTCGGCAAGATTGAAGCCATTATTGTTTAATTCTTTTTAACACTTACAAGTGGTGAGGAGGAGTTTGAGAAGAAAAAAAAAAAAAAGAAAGACGCGTTTGTTTATTAAAAGAAATATTTAATCCCAATTAAAGAAAATAAAATAAAATAAAAAAGTTTACGCGTTATTGAATCTTTTTTTTTTTTGGCTTACATCTGAAAAAAAAAAAAAAATCTTAGAACGATAAAAAAAAAAAAAATTGGTTTCAAAACATTAGAGATCCGATCCGATGGGATCACTAGTTTTATTGTTTAAAGTGTAAATAACACGCGGAACTAGAATCCAGACAATATTTTCAATCTAACTTTTTGAAATTTAACTTTATTAAGATTACAAACAAGGCACACGTATTATTACAGATTATATCATTGATCCTTTAATTTTTCTTTTTTAAAGCAGTGGCACTGTTCATTTATCAGCTTTTACATTTGAATCAAATTATACATACCTCAAAAATCCAATTCAAATTTTTCGACTGTGTTAGAATTATTAAAAAGGGTGATTTTGTATTTTTTTAAGGACACGAAATCCCCACTTATATAACTTATACCTCAACTTGCAAAAAAAAAAAAAAATCATTACTAAATATTTTTGTTTAAAGGACTATTATAATATCAACAATGGCTACAAAGTTCGACCAACTACTAAAGCATGCTAATATACCTGAAGACCGGTTGACTGGTATGTTGGTGTTATCACTACATGACCATGTAGTTCTACAATCTCAAAATATTGACGATCCTACTGAAAAAGCTTCAATCTGTTTATCAATGTTATCTGCATCCACTTCGTTAGTCCAGTCTTTACAAGATGATCCTTTGGTACGATTATTACGGCTTCGAACTGATGGGAGTGAATATTTTATAGTGTGTGACGAGGCTTATATGTTGTTGGCCGTCGTCAGCACCAAAAATAATTGATCATTTTTTTAACACCCAAAATTTATTAACCGCTCAAAACATTTTTATTTTTCATTTCTATTTTTTTTTTACAATTCACAACATAAACAATGAATTCAATAAAAGAATGTAATATTCCACCAGTTCCGGACGTTTTATTGGAGCCGCCACCAGAAGAAAATCCTCATTATTCTACGCCACTGCAAATAAGCCCCAATATTGTACAGAAAGAGGAGAATGAGAGAATGATTAAAATTACGTTGAAGAATGCATGGCATGATCCAACTGTTCAGCGTGATTCTGGGACGCTTCAGTTGGTTCAAAAAAAGTTGACTGAAACTGCGCAGTCTTTGAAAGAAGATGATTGGATTTTTGATGGTGGAAGTAATGACCAGTGAGCTTTATTAAAATTAGTATTTGCCATACGATTGATTGCATTTTTTTATTTATTTATTATTTATTGAGATTTTTAATATGGGTTAAGCCGCATTGGTATTGGCTAAGTTAAAAGAGTAGTATTTTCATTAGCATTTTTCATGCA
Source organism: Blastobotrys arbuscula (assembly GCA_030564365.1). Lineage (NCBI taxonomy): Eukaryota > Fungi > Ascomycota > Dipodascomycetes > Dipodascales > Trichomonascaceae > Blastobotrys > Blastobotrys arbuscula. Next base: position 92,381 of record JAJLUN010000013.1, on the reverse strand, counting down.
CTAATAGAATAGCTTCAAAAATATAAATTACAAGACTGAAAGGTGGGGGTTAGTGCTTATTGTTTATACCATTAACGATTGGTTTAATGTTTTTTTATGAGTGTTTTTTTTTGTAAAAATGAGGAATTTTTTTTGCTTCTCTTGAACATTTTTTGTTGAAAAGCTCTTCTCCTGGCAAAATCAATGGAACTGTATAATGGTGTTTGTAACCCTTCCCACCTGATTAGTGCCCTATCGTCCGTATATTGTTGTGTATCGTCGAAACAAACGCTCCAGCTGTCATCATAAATGCTATTGTTGGTAAATTTCTGGTGGTAGTGACCAACATGAGTAATATATACCGGTTTGAAGTCGCTTTCTCGTGTTGATTCCGGCTCTGGGGTCGTTGCCGCGCTTTCTTCGCTATTGTCGCTATACCGTTCATCGTAACTATCTTCGCTAAACTCGCCATCATCTAAACCTCTAAGATCATCACAAATATTAGGATCCTTTAGAACTTCAGTGTATTTACGATCCTCGATTCTTTCCCTGTTTCCAACATGTATTGGATGCATATATGCAACACCAGAATTACGAAAACTTATCGTTTCCGGTTTATTCACAACAACGTTGCTTATCTCAACAAGGTAATAAAAACTTTGGCAACTATATTTCAACGATTCTCGATCTTCCATATCAAGGAACTTGACAATCTCAAATTGAATACTGCTTGGCAAATTGTCCATTGTGATGCGAATGAATAAAAAAAAAAAAATCAGGAACAAAAGATTTGAATACTGTACACGTTAAGGGGTGTACATACCTTCAATTGTGAGAAATTTTTGAAAACGCCAGGTAGTGTATTTCTAAGTGCCACCTATTGCGCTGATCAATGGTGTATCCAGCTGTTGTTGAAGGGATGGCTATTCCGTTCGCGGCATAAAGTACTACAATATCTAGTCAAGGTAGTTGTTTAGATCCATGTTGTTGATAATAAAATTAGCGTGTTTTTGGGGGGTTTCTAATTTCATACTCAACCAGGTCTAAATGGTCATAACAATCGATAAAAAAGTTAGAGATTTTTGAATAGCTGGTGTGTTCTAATGTTTGTCGTGTTTTTTTTATTATTATCCTGATAATTTTTGGTTACTGTTTTGTTGTTGTTGTTTTCATGCGGCTTTAACTTTTATGCTTATCAGTCTGAGTTGTTCATCACACGCGATCTCACTAGTTAATAATAATAACCGGGCCGTTGTTAAGCGCGCCAATTGCAACTGTACTTACTAGTGCTGAATCATCTTACAATACACCAGCTGGCGCCCATGTAAGTCAATAAATTTTCCTTTTTACATAATATTATTTACACAACAAGTAAAAAAAAAAAAAAAAAAAACGACGCGTAAAAATTACGATCTCCGCTTGTAATTTCTGAACCGTACTAACACTAAATTGAAATTTTTTTTTTTTTATTATTTTTTTTTTTTTTCCAAGCCATATTCCATAAATACTACCCCCCAAACACTATAGAACTTCACCACCATGTATATTAACCCCAATGAGTTTCGAGACGCATTTGAAGACATAAAACAAACATCGTTATCACATTCAACATGTAAACTGGTCATGTTCGTATCTGCAGTAGATATCGACGCGTTATGCTCTGCTAAAATGCTGGCCCAGTTATTTAAATCAGAATTGATACCTCATAAAACGGTGCCTGTTGTTGGGTATAGCGAGTTACAACAAATGTTTCAAGAGCTGGATGATGATATTGTTAATGTATTGTGTATAGGTTGCGGATCAACCGTTGATTTGGAAACTCATTTCGATATTGTGGAAGGTGAGAGTGAGAATTTTGGGAAACGAAAGATTTATATTATAGATAACCATCGACCATGGAATTTGGATAATTTGTTTGGGTCGGAGCAAGTCGTTTGTTTAGACGATGGGATGGTAGATGAAGGGATGTACCAAGAGAAAAATGCATATGATCATTTACGGGAGTTTGAGGATGAATTGGGTGATGACAATGACGGTGATGATTCTGAAGACGAAGTTTCTGATGAAGAGGATCCTAAAGAAGACGTATTGAGTGATAAAGAAAATGATTTAGATAGTGAGAATCATCCTGATAATGAGAATGGTAATATTAATAATAATAATAATAATAGCGAATCAAAGAAACAGAAAAAACGGCGAAAAGAAGAGCTGAAAGACAATCAACAAATATTAGAGGATTATTATTCTAAAGGCAGTTATTTAACTGGTACATCAACCACACAAGTATACTCATTACTATCGAATATAGGTAACACATCGATTCCAAACCTTTGGCTAGCAATTGTAGGGGTTACATCAACTGGTAGTCAAAACCCCCAAATCTATACAGAAATTGTGCCAGTATTAAAAGATGAGGTTGCACGGCTATGTCCCAAATCTACTTTAGATAAACGAACAGTTAGCAGTGATGACAATTCATTGTACGTTGAAACCGATTATGCATTCTTCCTTCTCCGGCATTGGTCTTTATATGAGTCTATGATGCACTCATCTTATCTTTCAGCGCGATTAGAACTATGGACTGAAGATGGTAAAAAACGTTTACATAAAATGTTGGCAAAAATGGGTATATCATTACAAGAGAGTAGAGAAAAATGGACACATATGCGAGTGGATCTAAAAAGAACACTAAAAGAAAAACTAGCCGGGGTAAGTGGGCCATTTGGCATAGAGCAAGTTATTAGAGAGGGTATTATAAGAAAATATGGGTTTAAAGGATCAGTAAGTGCCGGTGATGCAGTTCAATCTTTAGAAGCATTATTGCAAGGATCATTAGAACATATGGAGGTAGTTGATGATAAGGATAAGTACTGGGTAGAAAATTTCTGGAACGGATGGGATGCATTGAATGATATTAACAAACTAATGGATGGTATTAGTAGAGCCAAAACAATCCGAAAAATCATCACCAGTACTGGTACTGCATTATTTGAGAAAAAACAAATCAAAGATTTACGAGCATTTAGACTAGCGGTCGTACGAGATGGGCCGGATATCTCGATATTTAGAAACCCATTAGCATTAGCAAGACTGGGTATATGGGTTGATGAAGGGTGTGCGGAAACTTTGAAGAAACAATTACCGTTGGTAATTGCATCTTTCGATGCTATTAGTAATACCTATTTGGTATTAGGTATGGCTCCACACCGAACTAGAAATGTTGAAGAAGTATCATCTTTTACTTATAATTTTTTTGGTCATGCATTCCAGTCGGTGGCGTTAGAGATTCACGCTCGAGTTAAATTGGATGCTTTTGAAAGTGCCATTATTGAGGTTTCAAAAGATGATTTACAACGATTTTTAGAAGCATTGACAATTAGAAGTTTGTCACAATAAGTAGATTATTTAATTATGATATTTGCATTACTTTTTTTTTTTTTTTTTTCTTTCCTGGGTGTGTGTGTGTGTGTCAACAGCCGCACTCTTTACACCGATCACCGATATCTGTAAGCGTATTAATTACGTGTCGACATTTTTCACCATTATTTTACACATCACAACAGATACAAACGCTTGCAATACATCTGATACACATATCATAATGAAGACTAATCTACTAATAGCAGCACTTGGGACGGTATCATATGCCCAGTTTGGGTTTTTTGATCAAATGTTTCGACAGCAACATCACCAACAACAACAAACTATTCACAAAGACTCGAACGCTGTAGAGCACACTTACGACGAGCGTACGTATTAGAAAAGTTTTTTTTTTTTGTCAACTAACCAGTAGAACAATGTGATGGATTTTTATGCACAGATACACTGGAATGTGTGAAAAAGCCCTTAGATTGCCCATGTCCATTTACAGGAAGCCAGCTTAAATGCATTTTACCAGATAAAAAGAGTTATGTTTGTATCAGCAGACCTACTGGTGAAGAAGATGAGGAAGTACGAGACTGTTCTTTTGTGACAAAGGCTTGGAATGGACTAGTATAAAAAAAAAATAAAAAAAATGCTAATAAATATTCAAATAAATAATCTTAATCTCTATTTCGTGATGGGATCCATCGTCTGTACACAAATTCACGAACATGACTTGTGCGTAATAAATCTTCCATCGATCCAGTTTGATCACCAACAGTAACATAACAGAGTACCAAAGTTTTTTGAACACCTCCAATAACTCTAGAAACGTTGGTATACCACCACCAATTCTTTGGCGGCTCGTTCGTATCAATTACAATAACGGCAAAATCCGCATGTTGAAATGGTGGACCTTTTTTATACAATAGCCAGTCTGATCCAAACTTGACACCTGACCGACAACACCATCCTTTTGATCTATAATTATGATATGCAATGTAGTTTACCAAAAAGTCTGGCGTTGACTTGATGAAAGTTTGTAATAACTCAGAGGTTGTTAATGAACCAACTTTTATGACCCCCATTGCATATTGTAAAAACAATGCTTCACAAGGACTGAGTTGTAAATATTCCAATTGTATCAATTCATTTTCTTCATTAACAACCTCAAAATCTTCTTTTCTCCATTCATAAGGTTTCTGTTCCTCTTCTCCATCATCAGCAACCTGCAATTCCAATTCTTCCAGTTGTTTCTGATACGTTGGATCATCCAACGCTTTCCTTCTCAACAACTCCAACTGTTCCTCCTTAGCTCGTTGTTTTTTAAACTTTTTCCTCTCCAATCTTCTCATTTCTGTGATATCTTCTGCAGTAACTTTTTCACCTCCTTTTAGTTGCAGTCTTCTAGCTGTTCTTGTAAACCACGTTGGTTCAGATCTCGATAAAATCCCTTTACCAAAAAACCCCATTGACCAAAGGCTATCCATATCATTGGAATTCATAATCTTAATAAACTTACAATCACTCGATAACTCCCCATGATAAACGGTTCTTTTGATTGGTTCAGGAAATGCCCAATCCCAAATATAATATAATACACTCAACGGGTTATGCAAAATTAGGGGAGGTAACGGACGAACATTTAGGGGTAACGGTAATTGATATATTGAATTTAAGCTTTTTTTTCTATATACTAGTGTTAGTAATTTTTTTTTCTTGTACTTCTAAAACAAAACGAAAAAAATCATTAATAATTGTTTGGGTGGGTCAGATACCGTTGTAGTCTATAAATATTGATGCTCTCATTCAAAAAACGTACTCCCGGGAACTCGCCCGGCAATACAAAAAGGTAGTCAAGCATTTAACGAAGTTATCATCACAAAAAAAAAACACACAAACAAATAAATAAAAACTAAATAAATAGATTCGATTTCGGTTAGAAGTTTTGGAGCTATACTTACTTCATGGTTGGGGATGTGCTGGTGAAGAATGAAAAAAAAATTGATCTGAAAATTTTTATATTTATATTCCAAAAAAAAAAAATATCGAAATTTTTTCCACGCTAAATTGTTGTAGCGTATATTTGAGAACGCCGTAAACACAAATTATTCCTCAAGTTGCAAAAACACAATCCTCAACGGGCAAATGTGGTTGTTATGGTAACTGTTTTAGGTAAAAACCCACCAAAAAAACAAAAAATAAAAATAAAAAAAAACAAAAAAAAAAGGAAAATACGCACAAAAAATATCGTAAACAAATAACAATCCCAAATTAGGAACCACTTCAAATCATCACCATCTTCATCAATCTGATCTATTAAAAATCAAAATCTTTTATCTCTTTTATTTTTTTATTTTTTAATTCATTATATTTTTACTTTTTTGTTTATTAACAAAATGAGCGCATTGTATCCTGACTTGAAGCGGTATGAAAGTTCGCCGTTCAAAAAGTTACAAAACGCACCTCGACTAGTTCCACAATCACCTTCTTCATCAATGTCAACGTCCACTTCATCATCACGAAGTTATAAACCATCACGAACTGCTGCATCATTTTCATCGGAAATCTCCAACAAAAGATCACCATTCAGCAAAAGAACACTACAACCAGGAAAGTTTGCCGACTATTTTGAACTCTCATTAAGAGAAATTGAACAAGAACAAAATATTCCCCCACGCAGCTCGAAATTTAATTTTAACAACAACAATCTAGATGCCTCCAAAAAATTTAGTTCATCCGATTCTTTGGCATCAAATTTATCCACAAATACTGATTCAACAACTATCAGAAGAACTTATTTACGACCCGGTGTACCACAACGGTCACCAGTAAAACTGCGGCCTACTGCCACAAGATTGGCACGACAAACTAATGAAATTTTGACTACTTTAGAACCTACTACTAACGCGGCTTCATCGCCCCCAAACCAACTACCACCAAAACGATCCGTGCCACGATCACCACCAAAAAATAAAGAAAATGAACCATTGAAAAGAAGGAAAGTGGTGTCGTTTCAAGATAATGATCCAAACCAGGAACTACGTGAAGCGGTTCTGACTCTACAAGAAAGGATGGTGAAAATGCAGCAACAACATAATGATGCCATGTCGGACCTGCGAAAATTGGTATTGGAACAAAACCGATTAATTTCTGAATTAATCCATTCGAAAAATTCCCCCAACTAAACATAAAAAAAAAAACAAAAATTTTATCTTATTTTTAAAATGAACACAGCATTTTTGGTTGTTGATGTACAAGAAGATTTTCTTCCACCAAATGGAAGCTTAGCTGTACAAGATGGCAGAGATGTTATCCCAGTTATTAATAGATTGCTGGACAATTATAGCTGGAAAATTAAAGTTGCCTCCAAAGATTGGCACCCAAAAGATCATATATCTTTTGCAGTTAACAATGGGCTATCCCCGTTCGATACCAAAGAATTCCAACATCCTTTAGGAAATGGCCCCAGTCAGGTGCACACACTTTGGCCGGTCCATTGTGTACAGAACACTGCAGGGGCTGAATATGACCCTGGACTGAATGTATCAAAAATTGACCACCATGTTATGAAGGGGTTTTTACAAGATCGAGAATACTACAGTGCCTTTAATGATGTTTGGAATATACATAAAACAGGCTTATTGGACATATTAAACGATAATGATATTACTCAAGTGGTTGTTGTGGGATTGGCGTTTGACTATTGTGTCCTGAATACTGCGTTGGATGCTGCAAAGAATTTCAAAACTTTTGTTGTTCAATCGGCCACGAAACCTGTCGATCCTAACCAACTAGATAATACAACCGATTTATTAAAAAAAGCCGGGGTGGCCATTTTGGAAAATGAGCAAGAATTGGATGGGATATTTTAAACTAGATATTTCATGTATAGTTATATATAGTGGTGAAACCCACCCAACGTATTTTAAGTTATTTATTTTATTTATTTATTATTATTATTATTATTATTATTATTATTTTTTTAAAAAAGGAATATTCAAGCAATGGATTATTTGCACGACATAAAACGACGACTGCCTCATTCAGCTAGTGAGCTGGAATCAGCCTTTGAAAATGATATGCCCAACGTTTATAAAGCTTTTAAAGAATACGAGTTCGATGCTGTGGGGTTGGCCAAGTTTTCAAACACTTTAAAGTTATGGAATGCAGTCGAAGAGTTAGCTAGTGCAAAAAATGATAAAGAATTGGCAGCTTATAACGTTTGCAAGTTGTTGCAATATCCAGTGATTGACTCCATCTACAACAATATCAACATCACTAATAAACTAATTGACAACGAGAAGCTGATCTCTGCGCTATCAACCGTCATCGTTACCCATATTGCCAATCCTCGGCAACATCAATTGTTACCTTATGAGGTTGAATCGGCTCAAAACGAAGACATGTCAATGATTCTAGGACCATTGACATTAGCCAATCAGTTTAAAAAAATCTTATCAATTGGTTTTAATAACAGAGCATTTTTCAAAAGCTTGATGGAGAAATTTACAGCTGGTAAATTGTTCGCATTATTGAATTTTTTTTGCAACTTTCAACAAACTGCTTCAATGGTTTTGACAAATCCAAGTCAAGCTATTGCTGACACCTTTGATTTGCGTCATTATGTGAATAACCCACTGCTAAGTGATGAACTAATTTGCATCACTTTTGGTCCATATTTGGAAAACCTATTACAATTGGTTGATAGCCCAGGAGTAGATTTGGCATCGAATGCTCGAGTTTTATTTCAAAATGTGATTCAAACTGCAATCAATTGTCAATTTACTAACTTGCCATTGGATATCATGGCCAGCTCTTTTGCTGTCCCACGGGCATTTTTAACAAACAAGCTGAATAGAATCCATTATGACTTGTTATTTGAAACGTTGGATAACCCAACGAAATGTCTAACCGATGGGAAGTATGTTCGGTTATTGAATTTAACCACCAGTAGATTGGAATCAATGATGGTTTGTGAACCAAATGATCAAGGTATTTTGGAGTATAACCATGCAATTACTTTATTAAACCCTCCACTATCATCATTGTCAAATTTATGTCATTTAGTTTATGAAGTTGTCAAATCATTGGGGGTTAAAGATGTTACTGATACAATGGCCGACATTTTTGAAAAATCACTACCACCTATTCCAGTTCGAAATTTTGAAACTGAAAGATCGTCAACTTTTTTATGTGCCACTCAGGGAATGGATTTTTCTACTGTAGATAATAATCTACTAGTCGATTCGTTGAATTCGTTGTTATGTTCAATTTCAAAATGTATACCATTGTATGGGTCGTTGGAGTTTGAAGGTGATGATGATAATCATATTGGTATTGAAATCCCAAAATTAATAGTTTATTCCTTGATATGTGCATATAACCTTAATATGTCTGAAACTTGTTTGATTGTGGAACATTCATTAGCCAATGTGTTGAAAGAATTTGGTCAATATGGACTGGTGGCGTTAATCCAGGTATCCTTAGATCTAGGCGGCAAAAGTATTGCGTTGACGGGTCAAGCTATTTATTTAGCTGCAAAAGCATTTGAATTGAGTGATAGTGAAATGATTTCCAAATTGGTAAACAAAAACGGCTTATTATTCCTAAAGTTGATCAACAAATGGTACCAAACAACTGCACCAACAATGCGGTTGTTAATTGACGTTTTGAGAAGATCACCAGATTTGGATAAAACTTTGATGCAATGTTTAGATAATTGTTCAAATGGTGTTGATTTCCATCCTGTGCAATTGGATCTTAACAAATTGAAAAAATCAAGCTCCAATCCAAATATCGGTGCGAATACTGATCCAAATGAAGATCTTGATCAATTCACCATGCCCCCTCCTCCAAGGGTCCCACCACCAATAAACAAAACAAAACGAGTAGCCGCTTCCAAGTCACATCCAAATTTGAGCGTATTTTAAGTAATTATCACATAATATTTTGAAATGACAATAGTTGTTTATCGGTCCGATTTTATTTTGTTGTTGTTGATCCTAATTATAATCTTGTTCTTAGCCTGAAATAGATTGTAGATCTAAAATCCCCCACCCGCATGTTTACGCTTAGGTAATACGCGCATTTTTATGCCCGATACCGATCCTCACCTCTCCCCTCCCCCTTCCCCATTTTTATTTTTATGACAGCGCTTGTTTCACCTCTGTTGCAATTGAGATAAGGTACTTAAATCGATGAATTAGCACCGGAGAAATTGATTTTTTTTTTTTTTTGAAGTTCTATAATGAAATTCTCTGAATTTGCAAAGTGGATAGTCGGAACTTCTCCAATAGCCCAATCTTTACTTTCGATACAGGATGGAGCTTCTAACCAGTTGACTCCAACGATTTATAATTCTAGCGCTCCAATTGCACAAGAAGTATGCTCAGGATACCATCTTACAAACCTTGTTGAATCACCAAGTGGCATCCAAGCAAATTTGAACTTGAAAAAAGAATGCAATGTTTATGGGATGGATATTCATGAGCTGATATTAAACGTTGAGTATCAAAGTCAAAATCGGCTGCTGGTGAATATTTTACCAACAAAATTGACTAATGAAAATATAACTTATTATGATTTGCCTGATGATGTAGTAGGACGGGGTGATTTTGAAGATGATGAACAAAATAATAATCTGGTATTTGACTATGGCAATGACCCATCTTTTTGGTTTAAAGTTAGTCGAAAAGATACAAATGAAGTGTTATTCAACACCAAGGGCTCGCATTTAATTTTTGAAAATCAATTTCTGGAATTTCAATCTCAACTACCAAAAGACCATAATTTATATGGATTGGGGGAATATATCGGTGAATTTAAATTAAAGCCAGGTATGGTTAGAACAATGCATAATGCAGATGTAGCTGACGAAGTTCATTCAAATATTTATGGCACACATCCAGTCTATTATGAACATCGATATAACAATGGGGTTGGCAGTGCCCATGGTGTGTTTTCAAGGAATGCACACTCACAAGAAATTTTAATCAATGAACAGCATTTAACATGGAGGGCCTTGGGAGGGTCATTAGAATTATACTTTTTCAATGGGCCCAAGCCAAAGGAAGTTATTAAACAGTATCAACAAGTTATTGGAAACCCCGCCATGCAACAATATTGGGCATTGGGGTTCCACCAATCCAAATGGGGATATAAAACTGCTGATGAGTTGTACAAGGTTGCAGAAGAATACGAAAAGAATGGAATTCCGTTGGAAACTATGTGGAGTGATTTGGATTACATGGACAAGAAAAAAGATTTCACAGTTGATAAAGAAAACTATGGGAACTTTTATGATGTATTGCAAAAACTGCATTCTAAAAACCGAAAATACGTGCCATTGGTCGATGCAGCTATTCATTATGGCGATGAAAACTATAAATCTTATACTGCAGGGAAAAATTTGGATGTATTTTTGAAAAATCAAGATGGTAGTGACTATGTGGGTGAGGTGTGGCCAGGTGAGACTGTATATGGCGACTGGTTAGCACCTAATGCATTTCAATGGTGGGACAAAGAATTGGAAGCGTTCCATAAAATTGTCCCATATGATGGCATTTGGTTAGATATGAATGAAGTATCAAGTTTCTGTACCGAAGAAGAATGTCGAAATTATGTTCCAACTCCTCAAGGTAAATTTGGTATTTTTAATGATGGCACAGTGGCCAAAGAACCTCATATCAATGCGAGAAATTTGAGGCATCCACCCTATGTTTTGAATATCACCGTTTCTCAAAATAAACCCAATGAGCTGGGCGGTAGAACTGCACCAATGTCATCAGTTCATGCCAATGGGGTTCGAGAATATGATTGGCACAACTTATGGGGCCATCAAATTAATCAAATCACTTATAAATCGCTGTCTACTAATGTTTTGCCAAATAAAAGACCGTTTTTGATTACTAGATCGACTTTTGCAGGTACTAACACTGTCGCTGGCCATTGGGGTGGAGATAATTACAAATCTTGGGACTTTATGAGATATTCAATTAGCCAGGGGTTAAGCTATTCATTATTTGGGTTTAGCATGTTTGGTGTTGATGTATGTGGGTTTGGTTATACAGATGAAGGTCCCCCATCCGATATGGAAGAACTATGTAATCGATGGTCACAATTAGGTGCATTCTTCTCATTCTATCGAAACCACAATGCTATTGGAGAACCCGATCAAGAATTTTATAAATGGGATAGTGTTGCTACTGCCGCCAGAACAGCAATGAATATTAGATACCAATTGCTACCATATTTTTATACATTATTGCAAAACGCTCATGAGTTTGGTCATACATTTTTAAGAGCTCTGAGCTGGGAATTCCCTGATCAAGAAAACTTGTTTGGTATTGATGAGCAGTTTATGGTGGGTGATTCTATCATGGTTGTTCCGGTGTTGAAACCAAATGCACAATCAGTTCAAGCTACTTTCCCAGAAGGTGTCAAATGGTACGATTGGTATACCCATAAGGAGTTTAAAACTGGAACTTATGAGATTGATGCACCATTAGGACATATCCCTGTGTTTATTAAATCGGGGTCAATTTTGCCGATTCAAGAGCCAGCATTGACTACTACCGAAAGCCGAGATGGCGCGTGGAAATTGATTGTAGCATTGGATGATAACAATGAAGCCTGTGGTGAATTGTATTTAGATGACGGCGAGTCAATCCAAGTTGATAGGTGTGCAAGAATATCAATGAACGCTAGGGATGGGTATTTATATATCAAATCAGATGGTAATTATCCAACTCCATTTCTTTCGGAAATTATACTTATTGGGGGAGAAGAAGAGACTACCAAAATCAAATATTTTGTTGAAGACTGGACCAATGGGTTGAAAATTCCTTTAAATCGTTAGATTAAGTACATAACTATAGCGCTAAGTGTTTATTATACTATTATCTACTAAAAAAAAACAATCTCTCTTTCAATTTTTTTGGTATACTCGTCCAATTATTAACAGCTCATGAGTACCGTTTAATTCATCCAATTAGTTGGAAATCATTTATCTTATCTCTGAACAAATTCCCCATATATAATAGCTTTTTAGTATACTTTTCGGTCAATTCATTACCACATTTGGATATTTTGACGATGAACAAATAGGTGGGTGGCGGCATGCTGCTGCTAAAAAAAAAATTAGAAAAATAAAAAATGAATTTCGTGCCACTGGTGGTCAATTAATTATCTCGGATGTTTAGATTTCACCTCCATAGGAGCTTATATTGCTTTATACTATCAATGGCGACATATCCTGTATGTGGTTTCACTGGACGGATTAGGTACGTATATTTATCAAGGCACTACACGTGCATACATGTAGATGCGTATCGCGGTGCCGATATCTTTCACCAATTTTTGTCCCAGATAGTGTGACAGTATTTGCAAAATATATAATCTTACAACATATCCAGTAGCCACCTTGTTTCTTGACAAACTCCAATAAAGTACTTTAAAAGCTGGTGGGTTCCTGGTTTTAACCTTTCTAGTTGATCGACTTAATAACATTGGCTTTGAGTGTGCCATGTCCCAAACCATCTACTCTGGTACTTACCCCACTTATTCCGTTGATTAGGAAATCAAAAACCACAATAAACGGGTACTATTCAACATAATATTAATCGGATTAATATTATACGAACTTGATTATTTTCTGGAAAAATTGACACGATTAAACACTAAACTGTTTTACTTTGCTGCATTTTATATTTCAACAAAACAATATCGGTCCGAAATCTTTTTTTTTTTTTTTTTTTTTTCGCATGGTTAATAATTATACCCCACATAAAAAAGTTTAAGTCGATATCGACTCTTTTATCGCACGCGCAATTTATTCCCACTCATTGTGTATTGTGCTCACACCATCAATCATTGTAACAGCACTATATAAATCGAATGAAATCCGCGGTTTTTCCAAAGTAATTATAGCGGACAACTAAAGCTCTAACTTTTACTACTACTATTATTATTAATATTTTCTTTTAATGGTAGAATTCACAGGGTTGGCAGACTGGCTGGTTGGTGCTATCTCACCACTATCGCAAGCACTGCTATCTTTTCAGTCAAATACCAACGTCAAATTGGACAACTTGACACCTACAATTTACAATTCTAGTGCACCAAATGCTCAAGATGTTTGTTCTGGATATAACGCTATTGATGTCAAAGAAACAGCTAATGGTTTGGTCGCCTCATTGCAGTTGAATAAAGAATGTAATATCTATGGTTCAGATATTCATGATTTATTATTAAACGTGGAATACCAATCCGATGATCGACTATATGTTAATATTGCACCAGCTAAACTAACCAGTGAAAATGAAACTTATTACGAACTGCCAGATGAAATAGTTCGCCGTGGAGCTATCGATGAGGAAACTGGAGGCGCTGCCAAAAGCAATTTGGAATTTGAACATGGTAATACTCCATCGTTTTGGTTCAAGGTCAGTCGGAAAGGTACTGGAGAAGTTTTATTCAACACTGAAGGTACTCATATTGTTTTTGAAAATCAATTTGTTGAATTCAAAACTTGGTTACCAGAAGATCATAGCTTATTTGGATTGGGTGAAACTATCGCTGATTTCAAACTGAAACCAGGGATGGTTCGAACCATGCATAATGCTGATATTCCGGATGCAGTACATGGGAACTTGTATGGCACACATCCTGTTTATTATGAACATCGATATAAAAAAAACGGCGTTGGTAGTGCCCATGGGGTATTTTCAAGAAATGCTCACTCTCAAGAAATTTTGATCAACGAACAAGATTTGACTTGGAGAATTTTAGGAGGTACTATTGAATTATATTTTTTCAATGGGCCCAAACCAAAGCAGGTTATTAAGCAATACCTTCATGTTATTGGGAACCCAACCATGCAACAGTATTGGACTTTGGGGTACCATCAATCCAGATGGGGGTATGCAACTGCTGAAGAATTATTAAATGTTGCGAAAGAACATGAAAAGCGTGGAATTCCATTGGAAACTATGTGGAGTGATTTGGATCATATGGATGAGAAAAAAGATTTCACTGTTGATCCAGTTAACTACAGTGTGGAAGATTTTGGCAACGTGTTAAAAGAATTACATGAGTCCCATCGGTATTATGTACCATTGGTTGATGGAGCCATTAGGCATGGCGATAAAGTTTACGAGACTTATAAACGTGGACATGAATCTAATGCCTTTGTTAAAAATCAAGATGGGTCTGAATTTGTTGGTCAAGTTTGGCCAGGAGATACTGTGTTCCCAGATTGGTTAGGGTTCGAAACCCATAATTGGTGGTTGAGTGAATTGAAAGAATTTCAAAAGATTGTTGCTTATGATGGTATTTGGCTGGATATGAATGAGGTTTCAAGTTTCTGTACTGCTGATGAATGTAAAAATTATTTCAATGTCGATGAAGGGGAATATGGGATTTTCCACAATGGTAGTAAAGCATTAGAACCACATGTTAATGCACGAAATTTACGATTCCCACAATACGTTATCAACAACACCGTTGAACCTAATGAATTAGGTGGCCGAACAATGCCAATGGAAGCTGTTCATGCCAATGGTGTTCGAGAATATGACTGGCATAATCTATGGGGCCACCAAATAAGCCATAATACATATATTGCATTAGTTAACGAGGTCCTACCAAACAAGCGACCATTCTTGATTACTCGATCATCGTTCCCAGGTACTAATACTGTCGCTGGCCATTGGGGTGGTGACAATTTCAAAGAATGGAGATATTTGAAATATTCCATTAGTCAAGGGTTGAGTTTTTCTTTGTATGGGTTTAGTATGTTTGGTCCAGATGTTTGTGGGTTTTTAGGAGAACAAGATGATGATTTTGAAGAAATGTGTAACAGATGGGCGCAGTTAGGAGCGTTCTTTTCATTCTATCGAAATCATAATGATATCCAATGTCCAGATCAAGAGTTTTATCAATGGGATAGTGTGGCTGAAGCTGCTAAAAAGGCAATGAATGTTAGATATCAATTGTTACCATACTTTTATACTTTGTTGGAAAAAGCACATGAAGATGGTGATACATTTTTAAGAGCTTTGAGTTGGGAATTCCCAGACCAAGAAAATTTAGATGGGGTGGATAGTCAATTTTTGATTGGTGATTCTATCATGGTTGTTCCTGTTTTAGATCCAGGGGTGGATAAACTAGATGGTATTTTCCCAGATGGTAGTAAATGGTTTGATTGGTACACACATGAAGAGGTTCAAGCAGGCACCCAACAAATTGACGCCCCGTTAGGCCATATTCCAGTTTATATTCGAGGTGGCAGTATACTAGGTACTCAAGAGCCTGGGTTGACTACTTTTGAAAGTAGAAACAATGACTGGACTTTGATTGTAGCGCTGGATAATGATGGTACTGCCGAGGGCGATTTATATCTAGATGATGGTGAAACAATTCAAGGCGACCACGCGTGGTTGAAGATGAATGTTGAAAATGGTAGTCTAAAAATTAAAACTCATGGGAACTTCAAAACTCCAAAATTATCCAAAATCATTGTTATTGGGAACAAGGCAAACACTGCATCAGCAAGTAGTAGTTATACAATTGAAGTTGATAGCGATACTTGGGCCAATGGGTTGGATATTTCAATAAATTAAATTAAATTAAATTAAATTTTAAATAAAATAAATAAAAGATTCCATCTAATCATAACTAACAGAGTAAATATTAAAAAAAGCTTGTTCATCACCAAACTGAGGGTAAATTAACCGGGAATCATCAAAGTTGAACCACCCTTGTTCACTTTTAATTGTATAACCATTTTTTGGAGTGTAAAGAATTTCCAATGGAACGGCATCTTCTCGTTTAATAACAGCCGTGCCATTAATACCAAGCCATCGGGAACTATCAATAGATTGTAAATAATATTTAGTGACAAAAACATCTTCACTAGTTCGATCAGGGGCATTATCGCCTTGGTATAAAATAAACCTTTCATTCACAGAGTCGTAGTTCTCTGTCCCTTGTTTGCTAGTAAATTCTGCAGTATCAGACTCGCTACGCAAAGTTGGCGGCGGTTTGCCATTATCTAACTTGATATTTTTTTTTTCAATAACCAAATATCTCCCTTCAGTCAAGTTACCTCGCATCTTTTTAAACCCTTGCTCAGTCCATAAAGAATGTTTAATTGTTTGATTGCCATAAGGAATTGGCGGGCCCGCACTTTGATTCTTCCATTTATTTCTACAATCATTAGAGCTTTGACTAATATCATTAACAAACCGGGGCATCTGCGGGTCAAGCAAGTTTGGAGTTGAATAATCTGGATTTTCAAAATCAAACATATTGATCAAGTTGGACATTTTTTCACGTCTCCAGGGGTTCATTGTATCTTGGAAAATGGTTTTATTATACCTAGCCTTTGCCCATTCTTCCAAAAACAAGATTTGAGAACTATGATCAGAAGGCTCACTAAAAACATGTCCCCCACGAGTCCATGGACTAATAACATAAAAGGGGACCCTAAACCCTGGACCTGTTGGTACATAATCAGTAATGTTTTTGGGGTCAGTGATCCATTCACCAGCAGTACCTTCTGGAGATACAAAGGGCAAAACGTGGTCACCAAACCCACCAGTTTCATCATATGAGATTAAAATTGCAGTTTCATTGTAAGCTGGGCCGCTCATAACAGAATTGATAACCTTATTGTGCAACCATGCACCATCAACTGGTCTATGAGGTGGATGCTCCGATAATTCGAATGGACCAATCACCCAACTAACAGGTGGTAAAGTACCATTAGCTGCCCGTTCATAGAACCCTTCCATGCCTACAAAACTCATACCCTTTTCGATCATTGGATCACTTTCATTATTAGATTGGAATTGGGTCCACCATTGGAATGGATTATCACCAAAATCGCCTCGTTGTTGAAATACGAACCAATCTATATCGTTTTCTTGCAAATTATCAGCCACTGTTTTCCATTTCAATGGGTAACAAGCATATGGCTTGCCATCTTCTTGCTTTTCACAACCTTCATTCAACCAATTTTCAATAAACTGTCCACCATTAGTTTTATAATCGTCTACAGGACTACCTTCTGCGTTAATAGTCCCACTGACCCAAGTAGCACGGTTTGGACAAGTTGGTCCGATAACCGACTCGGCATACATATCAGCTACAGTCCATTCTTCAACTATTTGGAAATGATATGGCAAATCATCTCGTTTATAATACCCCCAGGATAATGCTGTATTGTTGGTGACCCATGCATCATTCTGCCCATGGTTCCAAGCTTGGTGGTTTTCAGCCCAGTCGTTAGATCCACCAATAATACATTGATTAGATTCCTCATAACTTGGATCATCCCCTAGATGAAACGGTAATAAATATGGTGTGTTGTGTCTACCAGTTGGTTGGTAAAACATTGAGACTCCTCGATCGTTGACTTTAACATTAGGATCTTTAAAACCACGAACCCCAGCCATTGTACCATAATAATGATTGAAGGCTCGATTTTCCTGCATGAAAAACACTACATGTTTAATGGAACTCAAATCATCTGATTTAGCGACTCCAAAGAGGAATAATATAAATAATTCCAAAGCGTACATTTTTTTTTTTTTTATATTTTTGGCGATTACTATAGCATTCAATAGTAGCATTTCAATTGTTTATATATTTACACAAAGTCGAAAGCAAGTTATGCCAAACATGGTTTTTTTTTTACACCCGAGCTTGGGATTTATAACTTCTCCTCTTTTTTTTAAAAAGCTGCGATGGCAAAAAAATCTATAAGATCTACTTTTAGATATTGCTTATGTAGTTCTTTTTCTTGTTTTTGTCTGGCAACCTTTGTCACATTTTCCCCCCTTTTTTTTTTTTCATGTTTAAAGCCGCACAACAAAAATCAATCCATTGTCGATCCTATGTTTAGTTTTTTAGATATGTATTTCACGTAATATGCACTGAAGCTTATTTATAGCAGTTACTGCGATTGCATATAACCTTCAACAGGTGTGCCACCCCAGCCAAAACTCCCCCACTTAAGCAAATTGTCTTCAGCCGGACCTTCCCGCTTACGCTAGCTATACTAGCCGTTAGCGGTTTAGAGTTTGTGGGTCACTACTAGGTTTTACTTAAGCACTTCTATTTGAATCGTTAATTAATAAACATTTAACAAACACGCTTACTATTATGTTAGGAGATCAATTGGCCGCCTTTTGAAGAATGGAGGGACAAATAAAAGTTTCGTATCCATGTGTTAAATGTAATATACTTTTTTTTTGTTTTTTGTTTTTTTTTTTTGTATATATAGCTGCAATATTTTGAATATATAGATTTGTTGGCTTTTGCTATCTAGATTACTTGAGCCTAGGTTTACAAAAAAAAAGAAAAAAAGAAAAGAAAAAAAAATACATATAATCACTTGTAAACAATTGATTATATAATGATCATTTATCAAAATGTACACATTAATTAAGTATACAGCCCCGTTCAATCATGCTCTTCTACTAGCACACTAACACCACCAGCTAGAAGGAATCCTGCTTCAGCTCATTCAGAGTATATGGATCTATTGCAAAAAGGCACCCATCACAACGTCCTGTTACCATTTATTCATTAGCATGTCCTTAATTGATCTTTAAATCTGCTACAGCTTAAATTTCTTGGCTTTAGGGGATGCGGCTCAACAGATTATTTTCTTGATAAGCTTTGTTTTCTAATCCACTTATCAAACTCAACAAATCGTAAGTACGGCCAATCTACCTTTGATTTACGGAACTTTTTCTTTTACAAATAGTATAACGATAAATATGATTTTCAAAATTTTTTTTTTGTGTTTTTTTTTGTATTTTTAATTTTAATGTACATAAAAATCTAATGCAAAATACTATATGCTAATGTCGTCAACACTCACTCTTGTGTATGACTTATAACTTAGTGGAGATTTTTTCTTCAGCCAAATCAAATTCGATTTCAAAACCTGGTTCGAAATAGGTTTCTTGACAGTCTTCACCTGGTTGTCCATTTTCATTAATGAACACACCAAAGTCGACGGTTTCACCTAAAGCAACCATTGGAGCGTGCCAGGTGCCAGCACCATAAGTAACAGCTTGATCACCTCGAGCGACAAATGCTTCAATGTTATTAACATCTGGTAAGCCATCAGCTCGGTTCTTGGCAACGATGATAATGTATGCTTTGGCGTCCTTATCTCGACCCATTGGCAAGAAAGTTTGAGTACTGAATGGATGTCGTTCCAAAACTGTAGAGTGATATTGAGTTTTACCCTTGGCACCACCTACGTTATATGTCAACAAATGATTTGGTGGAGAACATCGGAATAAATTGAAGTTTGCAGATGATGGAACACCACTTGGACTGTTTTTGAAGTTATTTTCGCATGGAGTAACTTTGAATAATTTTTTAGCAGTACCATAGTTTGCTGACAAAACCTTCATTGTCTGTAATTGATGTTGAGATGAGATTACACCGCCATATGGAGCAAACGCTTCTGGACTTAATGGTTTGGTTTGAACGATACCAACTGATGAACTGTCTAATGTAGCTAAAGGCATTTTTTTGAAATTTGTTTGTTGTGTGGACTTTAAAAAAAAAAATTAAAAAAATAATGTAGGAATGTCTGGAGCTTTTATACTTTTAATATTTTTTTGATTTATTAAGCCAGCTGGAGGAGGCCGAATGCTAGTTATTATTTGTGTATTTTAAGCTTGGCTTCTATAGGTTTAGGCTTAAAACTGACTGCATAATAACCTATATTTAATGGAGGAGGTTGTATAATACGTAATCGAATCACGCTTGAAAAGTTTCATTATAATAGTACTAAAACATTTTCTATTACCTGAATATTGGAGGCCATGCGCCAGCTGAAACACGAAACCGTGGGTGAGTTAGCTATAGATCAATAATAACCCACCACCTGTGCCGCATGAAGCTTGAACTTCAATACGCCTAACAGGTGGAAAAGCTTAGGCCCTGGCAAACGAAATTATTGGAAATTGATAGCATATTGCTAGCTGTTAACAAGTTGGTGAGAAGAAGCTATTGAAGGTTCAAAGCTGTACAATTTTTAAATGGCATTATGCCAAAATAATTATTGAAAACAGTTTCATTGATAGAAAAAGCTAATGAAAAGAAAAGTAAGTTAAAAAGACTCTAAAAGTAAGTTAAGAAAAATTTTTTTTAAGTGTATCGGAGCTTAGTATCGGGGTACTGGCTCCGGTAAATACAGCTTAAACTAAAGCGGGGGAGCTCCAGTGGCGCCAAAGGTTCATATTTTTATAAATGAATGAATGGAAGCGTGAACCTCCCCTCCCAGCTGTCGCCAAGTTATTACAGAGCTTTTTTTTTTTTTTTTTCAGAATAACCCAATAGAATATTACATAAAGATTATTACACAGTCCCGCTTGCGCCGAGTAACCACGCTGTAGCAGTGATGAGATAGATTACCCTACGTACAACATTTGGACCGTTTCAGCAGCAACCTCCACTAGCAAACAAACAAACAAACAAACTAAAATCATTTCAATCCACTATCACAATCACAATCAATTGATAAAATCGTGCCTTTTATTTATTTATTATTATCAACATGTCCTGGCATCAAACTGTTTTTAAACTTCAATCAAGATCAAAAGGATGTTATTTAGTCACCAATGAGGTTCTGCAAAACGTCCCAGAAATCAAGGATTACAAAATTGGTATGCTAAATTTATTTATGCAACATACATCAGCTGGGTTAAGTTTAAATGAAAATTACGATCCAGATGTTCGAGAAGATATGACAAACTGTTTGGATCGTATTGTACCAGAAGATGCAGAGTATTTACATACGGATGAAGGTCCAGATGATAGTGTGTCGCATGTCAAAACTTCGTTAGTTGGGATCAGTGTTGACATCCCCATTAGAAACGGTAGGTTAGCTACTGGTACCTGGCAAGGCGTTTACTTGTGCGAATTTAGACGAATGCGACATTCTCGATCTGTTGTTGCTACAATTCAGGGCACCAAAGAGTAAATATATTTATAGCGATGTTAATATACTTAATTAGAAATATTATAAATATCATTGTATGAAATACTATAGCATGCATGGTGTTGAATACTATAAACATTATATGGTGTGAAATATTATAAATATCATGGTGTGGAATACTATAAACATTATGGTGTGGAATACTATAAACATTATGGTGTGACAGAAAATTCAACAATACAGAAATACCGGCATCTCGACCGAATTTCTTGTTCTTTGTGCGAGTATATGCTAATATTGCTGCAGGTACCTGGTCAGCCCTATGCACTAGACTAGATTCTGATATACAAACCCACGAAAATGGTATCGCCGCCCCGTCGTGGTGGGTGGGCACCCTGCAGCATGAACCATTGTGTGCAGAAATATTGTGAACTGTTTTTTTTTTTTTTTTTTTTTTTTTACGTGTCTATAGCCGCACTGATCTGAGACTTTCTCGGTCCAGCCACAAACAATATAACCAATTTACCCTTAGCATGGATTTTTCTCATTTACTATTTCATGGACCCTGGAATTGATAATATAAAAAAATTGGTATAAAAAAAAAATTAAAAAAAAAGAACCTTTGTCGCATATCTCTTTTAGGAATACTAGCTTGTATTAAAGACTTTGTTTTAAACGTCTATAGATATGGATTGGCCAATTTTTTACAAAAAACCTAACGGCTTCAACAAGGGCTGGTTGAAAATTTCGCCCAAGTCGGTAACGACGCGGCTCAAAACCTGAGATTTCACTTTTTTCGATGGAATCCAGATCGACAGAATATCTATATCCATCGTGTGTACAAAGATTATTTGCAGCTCACATACCTCTGTGGGTCGTTCGACTGACTGGCTTGAGAAACTCAGAACTCAAAATGTAACTGAAAATGAAGCATTCAAATTGTCTCTGGTACGACTTGTTTGTCTCCGGTTGCCAGCTGTTTGTCTCTGATGAATAAAATTTTAATTTCGGTAATATCGAAGATCATTACCTCTCCATTCAAAATATCAATAAAAAAATTATTGACAAAGAATTTGGCTTCTCTTGACAGTGGGATCTAATTTTGAATGACTTCTTTACCAACCACAATATTTTTCTTAGTACAAGAGAGTTGAAACTTTTCTATGGTACAGTTATACTACACCGTAACTTTACAGTAACTGTACAGTTTTACAGCATGAACTTGTACAAACAAAACAGACAAAGGAGTGGTATAACATATACCATTCCATCAATTGATGCTAATGTTTAGAAAAACATAAATATCCACCAAGTTCCTTCGTGAAACTTTTAAAATCTTCAAAAAACAATAACCTCAACTGTTACTCACTCGTTTTTTATTACTCCTAGAATATGAAATACACACTTTTATTAGCCATTGCTTCAGTCTATGTTTCCGCTGTCAATGCAGCCCCTGGAAATTGGGGCTGGGGCCACGATGAAGAACCTTGTGAAGAAGGTACATCAACTGTCTTCACCAGCCGAACTAAATGGGTCGCTTCAACTGCCACCTTTACCGAAACTGACTGCGGAACTGATTGTGAAACTGCAGTTATCACCTCAACCAAATGCAATACCTTCACTACCACTACTCGTCCAGTTGTGACCGTTGAAACTTCTTGTAGCTCTTTACCACCAATTGTTGAAACTTGTTATGAAACCATCACGTCTTGTTCTACCACCCCTTGTGAGACACCAACTACAACTCCGTGTGAAGAAACGACCACTACTCCATGTGAAGAAACAACCACAACACCATGCGAAGAGACAACCACTACTTCATGTGAAGAATGGCCAACCACTACTCCATGTGAAGAAACTACCACTACTTCATGTGAAGAATGGCCAACTACTACTCCATGTGAAGAAACTACCACTACTTCATGTGAAGAATGGCCAATATGGCCAACCACTACTCCATGTGAGGAAACTACCACTACTCCATGCGAGGAGACAACCACTACTTCCTGTGAAGAATGGCCAACCACTACTCCATGTGAAGAGACAACCACTACTCCATGTGAAGAAACAACAACTACTTCATGCGAAGAGTGGCCAACATGGCCTACTTGGCCAACATGGCCAACATGGCCAGCCACTACTCCATGTGAAACCACAACCGCTCCATGCGAAGAAACTTCCACTACTCCATGTGAAACTACAACTACTCCATGTGAAGAAACCACAACTACTCCTTGTGAAACCACAACTACTCCATGTGAAGAAACCACCACCACCACTCCATGCGAAGAAACCACCACAACTACTCCTTGTGAAGAAACCACTACAACCACTCCATGCGAAACCAGCACCACTCCATGTGAAGAAACCACCACAACTACTCCATGCGAAGAAACTACTACGACCCCATGCGAAACCTCCACTACTCCATGTGAAACTACAACTACTCCTTGTGAAGAAACCACAACTACTCCATGTGAAACCACAACTACTCCTTGTGAAGAAACCACAACTACTCCATGTGAAACCACAACTACTCCTTGTGAAGAAACCACAACCACTCCATGTGAAACCACAACTATTCCATGTGAAGAAACCACAACTACTCCATGTGAAACCACAACTACTCCTTGTGAAGAAACCACAACCACTCCATGTGAAACCACAACTATTCCATGTGAAGAAACCACAACTACTCCTTGTGAAGAAACCACAACCACTCCATGCGAAGAAACCACCACCACCACTCCATGCGAAACCTCCACCACTCCATGTGAAACCACAACCACTCCATGCGAAGAAACTACTACCACCACTCCATGCGAAGAAACTACCACCACCCCATGCGAGGAAACTACTACCACCACTCCATGCGAAACTACAACCACTCCATGCGAAACTACAACCACTCCATGCGAAGAAACCACCGCTCCATGGGTACATGTCGAACCAGCTGTAACTGCTTATTGAGGCGCCAACTAGTTCAGTCGAAATAGATTTACACTATTTACCGCTTTTACACATACTTTTGTTTCTTGTTTTTAGTTTATTTTTCTTAGTTCTTTTCTCATTTTCTTCTTCTTGTTTTAGTTTAATGTTTTACTTTTAAGTTTATTTGTTTAATGTATTGGTATTTATTTACTGGTTTTATTTTACTTCTTTTGTTTGTTTGTATGTTTTTTGATGCTCATTTTCTCGTATTTTTTCTAATCCTTTTACTCGTGCGGCTTTTAAACTTCGTCAGCGTCTTGTACGCATCAATCGAAAATATCATAGATCGATTGATAATGGGGTAGCATAAATTTTTGCGCCGCCGCATAACTGTATCAATTTATTTCTTCTTAAACCTGCAAGTTACCACTGTGACACACAAACCGTTGAAAATAAGTGGGGCGGGGGTCATCGCGGAATCACCAAGCCACATTGATCCCGACAAAACATGATCTTTTTTTTTATTTTCAACATCACTTTCCCCACATTACTAATCTTATCAACGCGTAATCAACAGAACTTTTTTATCATAAATAAAAAGCAAGTTTACTTTTTCTAATTATATAGATGTATCCAACATGAAAAGGGTCAACATAGTGTCAGAACAGAATCTTGGAGGGTACACGAATAGAGAAAAGAAGCGAGCGCGGGTGCGTCGTGCATGTACTCAGTGTCAAAAAAGAAAAGTCCGATGTAATGGTCAGGTACCTTGCAAACAATGTGCCGATAAAAAGCTGACTTGTTTATTTAAAGCGAGTAAAATGTACCCCGTTGATGTTGATAGCTCCGAACAGGATGCACAAGCGTTGGTGAAAAAACCAACAAGGGTAAAATTAGATGACAGTACCTGGGGCATGGATATTTCATCGGTCGATATCGATCTGATGCGGTATCTAGATAACGATATTGTACAGCGGTTGTTGATTTTTTTACCAGTAGAAAAGTTGAAGCAACGGTTACATTTGAGCACGGCTAGAGATTGTGTGTTGGTTGCTGCAGCTGCATTGGTAGAGTACTCAACAGGGTATAATAAACGAGGACAAGAATTCCTAATAGAAGCGAAAAAGTTGGTTGCTTCTCATATTAGTGTGCCCAATGTTTGTTCGACAGTGGGTGCAATGCTAATTGGCTATGCAGATTTGCTGAATACCAAAAATTATGACGCATGTTGGACATGGGTTGGTATGGCATCACGAATGTGTCAACAGCAAAATTTAAGCCTATTACCTGTTGGTGATTTTGGAAATCAAGTGTATTGGATCATAGTTGTAACTGACAAATTAATTGCATTTGAATGCGGCAGATGGGAGTCAGAGTGGCCCTCTGAGCCAATAAATAATGAGCTTAATGAGCTAATAGAACATTTGACTGCCAAAGTCGTGTCAATAGTGATACCACTTATGAACTTTTTAAAAGACCCTATAGATATTTTAAAGTCATATGAGATGTTTAACAAACAAATAATGGAGACAGAAATACCAATGAATCTAAATTTTACCAAAAGTAATTTATTAAAAGCAAAACAAGAAGGAATATTAGATGCATTTTTGGTACTACATTGGTGGAGACATACAGTTAAAATCATGGTCTATTATTCAACAATATCGTTCACATGTTCTCCAATGATTCCAAGATCTACAACCATAATACCGAGTACTGTACTACCATATTTTTTAAAGACAATGATGGATATAGTCCAAGAAGTCGATTCAAATGCATTAATCAACAACCCTTTTCTAGCGCAGCCAATGTTTATAACGGCTAAATGTACATTTAACATGAAAAAGTTGCTGGTTGAAGGTAACGAAGAGCATGAAGCTTTGGGGCTGACTCTCGACAATTCGTATGAGTTTTTCAAAAGGCATCTCTTATATATGAGTGTTCGATGGAGCCATGTTAATTGTTTAGTAACCCAGCTCAAGCAATCCGAAAAAGATAAAAGGATGAATGATTTAATGTGGTCGAACGATTACTGGGCTAGTGATAGTTCAATGCCACAAGCAGCTACATCGCCTGTGGTGGTAGAAAACAATAACGAGACGCAAATTACCGATATAATAGTTAGTGAATTATCATTTAATACTTAAATACTACTATTTTTTGGAGCCTCATTATCTGTGTTTGAATGTTCTGCTGCATTTACTACAACTGTCTTATAATCTTCATCATAAGGATCTACATGCGTTAGATGGAACTTCCTCGCACTAATCCCCTTCTCAAATAAAATGTTCAATTCCTCAAATGTTCGATTTTTACTCTCTGGTAATCGGAAATATACCCATACTAACGAAATTGTAGAAAATACCGCAGCGATGAAGGCAGATTTCCCTTTTAAATTCCAAGCAGTTGGGTTCAATTCATATGGTGAAATCACAGTCTGTACAATCGAAATGATATAAAAAGTTGACCTTGCCAAAGAAATAGTTTTTGCTCGTAACCGAGTACTTGGAATTTCACTAGCCACAGTGAATGCAATTGGCCCAATAGTTACATCGTACGCATATCCTTCAATCATTAGCAGCACCGCTTGACCCCATGGTGGACCTCTATTACCCTCTGGGGCTAGTGCCAGAAACCCAATAACAAACCATTGTAACGTAATATACGACAAACCATAAACGTACAGTTTCCTTCTCCCTACATGTCGAACAATCAACCACGAAGTTAAATCCCCTGCCAATGCAATTGCTTCTCCGATAAACCCAAACCAATAACTACTAGCTGCATCAAATCCAACTTGCTCAAAAAAATATGACCCACCTGGACCGCCAAATCCAGATAGTGTTTGACAAGCCCAACCAAGGCAAGCAATTTCAGTTCGTCGTAAATCAACTCCTTTGAAACATTCCAGATAGCTTGTACCATAATCCAAGTCCTTTTCATGCTCATCGGTATGGACCATCATGGCGATAGTATTATCTAAATAATCGTCACCGACATTACTCGACAACCGCTTCAAACTATTTCTAGCCTCCTTCAACTTGCCTCGTCTTACTAAGTACCATGGAGATTCCGGCATCATAGATGCTGCAATAAGTAAAGGAACTGGCCAAACCCATTGGATTGCAAATGGAATTCTGTAAGCCCACTGCGTGTTATTGTTGACGAATCCTAGCAAAACCGCTGCTTTAATTGTATGTCCAATTGTAAAAGTAAAATTGCAAAACATTGTGAAATATGATCTTAAGGCTACTGGGCAGATTTCTGATGCATATCCTAGTGATGATCCACCAAGCATTCCAAACATGATACAACAAAACAATTCTCCCACTAACAGTACCGCTTTACTATTGGCGAAAAAAGTCATAAACACAAATGCAGTGGTACCTACATACGCACTCATAATAATCTTTTTGTATCCAAATTTTTCTAGTATATACCCATTGATGAGTAGCCCCAAAACGACTCCGATTGGTGACACCATTCCTAACCCACTTTGCCAAGGTGCTGAAACTTGGTATCCAGCATCCCCACCATAATTTTCTCCATAGTTTTTGCGAAATGCGGGTAATGCGAAAAACGACCCAATTAAAGATTCATCATAGCCTTCCATAACTGTGGACAGAGAAATTGCCAATGTCCAAAACACTGCTTTTTTATAAATCTTCAAGGCTTCACGAAAACCCATATTTTTTTCATTTTCTGATGCTTTTTTACCACCGGCTCGCACGTCATCCCAGTTCGATGCTAGTTTTTCGGCGTATGCGTCGGTCGCTTCTCCAGCTTCAATACCAGCATTTTCAACATGTTCGGTACCTAGCTTTTCTATGTTTGTGTCTGTCATTTTTAGTGATCACAGACGGGAAAATCTCTTGGCGTGGGGCTCAGCCAAAAATAAAAAAATAAAAGAGTATCTTTCATATTTATAGATAAAACATTGCAAATATCGAACATGAGTAGTATAAGAAGTTTTCCCCGCAAATATTGCTGATGTTTTTATACATGATATCAATTTCATGAAGAACTTCTCCATATGAGAAGACAAATTGCAGCGAGGAAGTAAAACAATATACAGTGAAATTATGGTCTTGATCATTGGTTTTTATGTCTGCAAATCGAACCAGGTTAATGGACTCTTCCTCATGCAGATTAACAACTGAGATAAAGATAATGCGGGGTACCTGGCAGTCAATGAAAGCACTTCCCACCCAAGACGAAAGCCGTGTATACGTGATCTACACTCGACATTATAATGTTTTATTCAAATCCTACTACCTTTTTTTGTTATGAACAGGTGATATTAATAAAAGAACTGTAGAGGGGTGATGTACGTAAATTTGGGACCTGAATTTCCGGTGTCCGTTTTGGTACATATTAACTGAAATATTCATCAGCTTTAGTACATAAACAGAATTTAGATAGTTAAACATGAGCAGATTGCTGCAATATTGTCATAGGTTATGGATCGACATTACTTGCAAAAGTAATATTAAATCTCTTTGATAAATATTCTAGTTTGATATTTTTTGAACTTCTCATACCACTGTTGCAACTTCAACACCGAATTAATGTGAACACTTTAAGCTAAATATTAAATTATCCAATTATTTTTATTAATTAGACCCTAAAGATATTTATTAATCAGATTTGATGCAGTAAAAACTTGGTTCGATTTTGAAAGGTTAGTGAAGAAACTTCATGGAATAAATTGGAGTGAAAAAGGTTATTATTTTTATTGATCGGAACGACCCCTTGATGTATTAGGAATAGCCTCTTAATAAATTGATAAATTTTTCTTTAGTAATTTACATTCCGGGTCTATCACTATGCATTATTCATTATTCAGGAAAGCTTAAAGTCCCACAAAAGTTATTGAGATATAATTAACGTGCTTTTCGGAACATGATAGTCTTATATACATATTACTCAAAAAAATATACTATAGTTGTAATGTTTTTTTTTTCAGCTTTAAATTTTATCAATATTGATGGCGGGAGATCATCATTTGTACTACTAATACTAGGGTAGCAGCTACTAACGATGTATTGAACTAAGCTTATAAAATCCTATCGATACATATATTTATCATGGTCTTGTTGGAATACTAAAGCCCAGGTCTACAAAGTTAATTAATTATTCAAGATTCTTTTAAGCTGATAGCGGTTTAACTCTCGGGTACTGATTTTGCAGGAACAACATCTTCAGGACATTTAGCAAAGAATGAAAATAAACATAAATCGGGGCATGTGCACCCTGACCAGTTATAGTGTTAAATAAATGAAATGAGAATAGTTTATCATAATTATGTCTTAGGGGGATTTTTTCAAAATAGCCTAGAAGTGTATTATATATAAAATACGAGACGCGGCTGAAACTAGAAATCCCAAAGCGGTGACCTACAGAGCTTTTGCTCGGCGAAACCCAAACCCCGAACCCGATCTGGGGAAAAAAAAAAAAAAAAAGGGTCGAGAGAAAACGTGACTTTATTGTGTGCCAAGTCAGGTGGGAAAGAGTTTTTACAATATGCGAAGTGATCAATGGTTTGATGTTTCAACGCGGGACAATTTTTTTTGTGGCCTAAAAAAAAATAATTCCAAAATTTCTCCCCTTTTAATTTTTTTTTTTTTTAATTCATACTCACAAATGTTTTTTTAAAAGTAAACAACATTTATGGCTGCTTCACCCTTCCACACATACACATTAGCTCTAAATATTCATTAAAAAAAAATGACCCCATCAATCGATAAGCTACCCGATGAGATTATGCTATTGATCTTTGACAGCTTGGAAACAGAACGGGATATTAAAGCCATCACATTTGTTAATAAGCGGTTTCACAGGATCTCATTAGACGAGAGTATTTGGGAACGACTTTGTAAACCTTACTTTAATAAGTTGGGAAGGTATTATCCTCCACCTTGTAACAACTTTAAAGACTGGTTTGTTGATCAAAAGAGTATTAATGCAGATATTGCAAAGAGGATAGAAAACCCGGATTTTGATGATTACATTCAGATCTGTCATTACAGCGTCAGATCAAAGCTGGCTATAGAAAAAATCCTAAAAGATTGCAGCGAATCGGAATCAAGTGGTAAAGTGCATTCACTATCAACTAGTTATTTCAGTAATCAGGTTAAAGACGTATTGAAATATGTCTCATTATTTTATAGTTTGACAGAAATTCTGGATGTTGAAGATGATGATCAACAGCAAGTTTTGGATGAAGAACGAAGGTCAAATGAACAAATGGAATTCAAAAGCCGAGAATATTTAATAAGTAGATTGCAAAGATTACAAAGAAGATACCCTGGGACGGTGCCTAGAGTAGCGCAGGGTGATCAAAAAGATTTGTCAAATATTATGCAACGATTAACACAGACTATGCCAAAACAGCAGTTAGTAGATGAAGTGAGAGCTATAAACGAATCAATGAAACAGTTTACCAAATTACCCGAAAGAACCCCTGTACTGGAGATGATGATTGCATTGGATAGTAGTTGTCCTGGTAGACAAACTGAATCTATTGAAACTAAATTGGATAAAATATATGATATGATTAAAAATGAAGCTAAAGTAACTCAAATGCATCTATATTCATTCATTTCATATAAATTATTGAGCTTTGGGGTGTTACCTCACAATTCTCAAAGTGCATTCAGAAGTTCCTACATGTCATCTGATATTAATCAAGCATCTGGGTTGGCTCTAGCAAGTGTTTACACTTATGTCGCGCGAAAATTCAATATTGATGCTAACATTGTTATTTTACCGTTCAAAGTTTTGGTTAGAATTGATAAAAGTATTCGAAAAGACGATTTCTTTTTCATTGATGTTGAAAGAGGTGGTATCACAAGAACAGTCGAAGATATTTTTGAAATTGCTCAAAATCTTCATAAACCGGTTGAAAATTTATTACCAAGTTCATTAACTCAATGTGGAGATTACGCAGCACGAGAATGCCAAGTCTGGTTGCAAAATATGGGCAATCGTGTCAACGGCAGGGAAAAAACATTGGCATCTTTTGGTATAGTTATTTTAAAGGCCATGCTGAAACGGCCTCAACTAAACAAGCAAGATTTCATGGCTAGGATCAGTGCTGCTATTAGGTGGTTGAGTACTTCAGACCAGACATACTGGTTGACCACAGGTTTGAAAGTTGCGTTACGTACAGGAATGTATGTTGAACCACCAATAGTAGAAACTTTACCTGATTGGTTGGAGGAAGATATCGGTGGGCTGAGGTTGCATAAGCTATCAATGAAAAAATGTGTCATTATCAATAAGGGTAAAAGCGATTTGTATAGAAGGGTCATGTTTTTTCCTAGCATTGAAGTTAATGAAGTGTTAGCTGAAGATTTATTATCCTACCAGGTTGGTGAAGATGATGCAGCAACTCTATATAAAGTTGTTGCATTGGGGGAAATTTTTGAAAAAGTGGATACTAAGAACAGTAAAATGGTTGCTAATAAGATTTTATTAAATAAATATTCATTATAGTATATGTATATATGCATTGACTTTTTACAAGTACTCGGAAAGTTTGGTTACAGTCCAACCAGACGTGATTTTCACGGCCTGGACATTACCCATGCTAATAATTTGGCAAAATCCTGGTGCCCTTGATGCAATTTGTTTGAGTGCATCAGTGGATTCCCGCTTGGATAACGCTTTATCTGGCATACTATCGTTAATGATTTTAAGCATGTGGTCCATTGAATACGACTTGTTTTGCATTACTAGCAAGATGTTGGTAATTCTTTTTAGTTGTGCGCCGATAAATTTATCATACTTCAAAGTTGGCGATTCCAAAGATTTTTGTTTCTGTTTGGCTTTAATACGTTCCAAAAGAGAAGCGTTATTAGCTGAATTCGTTGCCGAAATAGACTTCTTTTCCAAACAAGGCTTTTTCAAAATATTTGCTCGTTCTTCTGCCAAATGTTTCCGCTTCTTTTGCGTTGAATTTGTACTTGGTACAGGTGTTAATTTACAAGGTAATTGTAACTCTTCAATTTTAGTTTCAAAATAAGTTAATCTTTCTTTAATTTTAGCTGCAAAATTTGGAGTCGTGAAAATTTTAAATGCGTAACCAATATGCTGAATAGGCAAGATCTTAAAACTTTCTGGATAAATTGTCAAAATTTGTTGAAATTGTTCCAAAGTTAAGGAAAGTAGTCTACCTTTTGCTATTCGTTGCTGTAATTGAGGAAACGAAATTCCGCAGCTGCTAGTGGCTTGATAAAACATCAATGATTCATCAATGGCGCCAAATAATTTAATCAAATCATTTTT
The DNA here is from genome assembly GCA_030564365.1 of Blastobotrys arbuscula. Classification (NCBI taxonomy): domain Eukaryota; kingdom Fungi; phylum Ascomycota; class Dipodascomycetes; order Dipodascales; family Trichomonascaceae; genus Blastobotrys; species Blastobotrys arbuscula. The sequence goes on along the minus strand of JAJLUN010000013.1, from coordinate 59,848 downwards.
TTGTTCTAGTTGAGTCTTGGGTTCGTTATATTTCAAAATTGTTAATGCTGACTTGGAGGTTATTTTAGGAACTGAATATGCTTTTAGTGTCTGTGAGCTTAATGCAATAGCAGCAGTAACCAAAATCGCCGGACCATCAACATCCAATGGGTTGTTGATAGAATGTTGGTATTTTAGAGTCTGGTCTTTTGTTAGGTTATAAATTTGTATCCAATTCCCTAAACTACTAGTTTTGATTTTAAATTTTTCATGTACGGTTTTCTTTATCAATTCCAACAAACCGTCAATTATCGAATCGAGTGAGGTATCATTTTCAAGATCGAGCAGAAAAGCACCCTGTCCTAGAAACTCTTTGTGAATTAGATCTTCATTAATATCGTTATATGATAATGTTGAAATCATTTTATTGCATTCCAAAAATGTTTTTACCCAAAAAATTATTATTATTAAATTTATAGTTAATGTTAAGTTGTTAAGTTTTGTAATTAACGCGTTTCGTGATTTCAGTTAAATCGAAAAGGAAAAAATTATTATTTCGTGTGCAATTTGTAGTGTTTTTTTTTTTTTTTTGGGGGGGACCCCCCAAGTAAAATAATAAAAAATTCGGGAGGCGTTGTTAGCGCGTTTTTCGATCTTTAACTGGTTCCAAGTTTAAAAGCTCGTGTTGAAAAAAATATTATAAATTTTTTTTTTTAGGTACCACGCGATTTTATAAGCAGCACAACTATAGTCGGTGCGAGTTAACATTGATATCAACCTATCCTATTATTCTAACCTCTCATAATATTGATTGGTTGTAGAATGGTTTAATACAAGGTTTAAGTAATATCAATTCTTTGAATTAGGTGTACTTTTAGCTACTTTATTTTCCGTTGATACTATATGAATACTTTCTACAGCAAAAGCCAATCTAATATACTTGTCAATTTCAATTTGAAGGAAACGTTATAACGCGTCATGAGATACATGTCTATCAGATATATAATTATGAGTATTTTTAAATAAGTACAATGTTTAAGACATGGAGGTGACTCAAAATAGACTATTATTACGACCAATTAGAAAGTGTGTTGGAAGTACGGCTCATGCTGAAAATACTGAAACACGTCGCGTACTAAGTTCTCGAGCAAAAAATAAAAAGGTTTGCCTAGACTCTACTAGATCTAGAAACAGCAGTTTCATTGCACCGTCTCATCGGCTTTTTCTTGTAATCAAAGGATTGACGGTAGTATAAGTAGCCAAATCATCGTAATCTCAAGCTATTGAGTCAATAGACTGTTTATTTTCTAGCTTAAAAATTTCTATCAATCATGACAGCTGGAAACAAGCTTAGGTTGATATATATATATACACCAATAGAAGGGTAATATTATAGAGCTATTAGACTCTAACCTATGAACGATGTGTTGAAATTGCAGGGGTGATACGGTAAGAATATTTAAAGCGTCAATACAAATTGCACATGCAATTGGCGAGAAGACATCGATGCCGCTAACTAGCTGGTTGAACAGGGCTTACAGCCTGAGTTTAGGTATCTATAGTTGGCTGGCATATATTCCTAGTTCCGTGATATGGTTTGACTAATTAATAAATTGTTTTATATATGTGATTTCTCTTATAGCCACGGAGTAAAAAAAAAAAAAAGTTTCAAATGCTCAAAAATGTAGGCGGATACTAGAATAAGATTGATTTTAACAGCGCCTCTAGTATAAAAATAAAAGGCTTGAATTTTTTTGCCTCCAAGTAAAAATATAAAAACGATAAGCCGCATCATCTGATTATAGCAACCCGGGCCTATCTCCTGTTCCATCTGATTATCAAAGCTTAAAAGCCCTAGTAATGAGCCGCCCAGCCGTGAGGCGGCGCTCCATCCTGTGTAATTAAGATTCCTCCCAATTGTTTGTTAACCAATTTTCTCGGCGTGAGACCAATTCCGAAGCACGGGTTTTTCACCCAATAATAATTCAAAATGGGAATATATCCCAAACCCTACCGATAGTTAGCCGATCCAGCCGTAGAACGCCCCACACTCATGTATATATATACAATACTACAGCGCTATAGCGCTGCAGTAACCTTCTAAAGCTCTCTATTCAAATAAAATAAACAATAAGCGCTACGCTATTCGGGAATCTTCTCGAAATTTAAAACCCCATTTTGTGGCGGTTAACGAAATTTCAGCAATTTGAAAATTAAAAAAATGTTCAAATAATTTATGGAATACTTACAAGTACAATTAAAGAAGCCAATAGAAATTTAAACAGTTCGGACTTGATCGGTCTTTGAACTTCATAACAACTTTATCATATCAGATATTATTTTTTTTATATAGTTATTCTGCAGTTTTTTTTCTAATAATAATAGTGGATAGAAAAAATTCGCATCAAAATATAAAATATAAAATCAGATATAAATTTAACATCCTGCCGCGCAACACCGCAGCATTTACTCCATAAAAAAAAATATATAAACCGCCGCCACTTAGAAATTGCAAATTTTTCACCAACTTCTTTTATACTCCCAAAGTTTTTCTTCCTTTCTTTCTTTCTTCTCTTTCTTTTTTTATTATCACCACTTTTTTATTTTATTTAACACACTAACTCATTATACAACAATGTTGTCTGCTTCGCGATTTGCTCGATCTGCATTCAGACGAACCTCTGCATTAAATTCAGTTGCTCGAACTGCTGTTAGATTCAACTCTACAGAAACTAAGGTTCAAGGTTCAGTCATTGGTATCGATTTGGGTACCACCAACTCTGCAGTTGCTATCATGGAAGGTAAAATTCCAAAGGTCATTGAAAACAGTGAAGGTGCTCGAACTACTCCATCTGTTGTTGCCTTCACTAAAGAAGGTGAACGATTAGTTGGTGTCCCAGCCAAACGACAAGCTGTTGTTAACCCAGAAAACACTTTGTTCGCTACCAAACGATTAATTGGTCGAAGATTTGAAGATGCTGAAATCCAAAAAGATTTGGATCAAGTTCCATTCAAAATCGTCAAGCACACCAACGGTGATGCTTGGTTGGAAGCTCGAGGTGAAAAATACTCTCCATCTCAAATTGGTGGTTTCGTTTTGAACAAGATGAAGGAAACTGCTGAAGGTTATTTGGGTAAGAATGTCAAGAACGCTGTTGTTACTGTCCCAGCTTATTTCAATGATTCTCAACGACAAGCTACCAAAGATGCTGGTCAAATTGTCGGGTTGAATGTCTTGCGAGTTGTTAACGAACCAACTGCCGCTGCCTTAGCCTATGGTTTGGACAAGACCGAAGACAAGGTTGTTGCTGTCTTTGATTTGGGTGGTGGTACTTTCGATATCTCCATTTTGGAAATCCAAAAGGGTGTCTTTGAAGTCAAGTCTACCAATGGTGATACCCATTTGGGTGGTGAAGATTTCGATATCGCCGTTGTCCGACACTTGGTTGAAAAATTCAAGAAGGACTCTGGCATTGACATCAGTCAAGACCGAATGGCCATTCAACGGATCCGAGAAGCTGCTGAAAAAGCCAAGGTTGAATTGTCTTCTACCGTTTCTACCGAAGTTAACTTGCCATTTATCACTGCTGATGCTTCTGGTCCAAAACACATCAACGCCACTTTAAGTCGATCTCAATTCGAAGGTTTGGTTGACCCATTGATCAAGAGAACCGTTGATCCAGTCAAGAAGGCCTTGAAGGATGCTGCTATGAGTGCTTCCAATGTTGAAGAAGTTATCTTGGTCGGTGGTATGTCACGAATGCCAAAGGTTGTTGAAACCGTCAAATCTTTGTTTGGCCGAGATCCAAATAAGTCTGTTAACCCAGATGAAGCTGTCGCTATTGGTGCTGCTATCCAAGGTGCTGTTTTGGCTGGTGAAGTCCAAGACGTTTTATTGTTGGATGTCACTCCATTGTCCTTGGGTATTGAAACTTTGGGTGGTGTTTTCACTCGATTGATCAACAGAAACTCTACTATCCCAACCAGAAAGTCACAAGTTTTCTCTACTGCTGCTACTGGTCAAACCTCTGTTGAAATCCGAGTCTTCCAAGGTGAACGAGAATTGGTTCGAGATAACAAATTGATTGGTAACTTTAACTTGGGTGGTATCCCGCCAGCACCAAAGGGTGTTCCACAAATCGAAGTTACTTTCGATATTGATGCTGATGGTATCATCAACGTCTCTGCTCGAGATAAGGGTACTAACAAGGATGCTTCTATTACCGTTGCAGGTTCATCTGGTTTGTCTGATACTGAAATTGAAAAGATGGTTAACGATGCTGAAAAATACAAGGAACAAGACAAGGCTCGACGAGAAATTGTCGAATCTGCTAACCGAGGTGACTCTATCTGTAACGAAATTGAAAACTCATTGAACGAATACAAGGCTCAATTAGATAAGGAAGAAGCTGAAAAATTACAAACTAAGGTCAATGAAGTTCGAGAAGTTTTGGCTCGAGCTCAAGCTGGTGAAGAATCACTTTCTTCTGAAGAAATTAAGAAGGCTACTGATGAAGTCCAGGATCAATCTTTGAACGTTTTCAAGAAGGTTTACGAAGACAAGGCTCGATCCAATTCTGATTCCTCCTCATCCGATTCTTCCTCTTCTGAAAACACTGAAAAGAAGGAATAAATATGAGTTTGGAAATTTACTCCACTCTCAAGTAATTATTTTTGTTTATTTTAGTTTTATTTGTAAATAGAAAAATTTTTTAATTTGTATTATTTTTTATTGTGAAAAAAGTATTATCATTATTATTTAATATTATAAAAATCTACTCTTCTGTATCCATAGCTTCAGGTTGGTTTTCCTGTTGTTGTTCCTCTTGTGGCCGTGGAGGTTGATAAGTTGGTCTAGAAGTAGAATCTAATCTATCTAACCATGGTTGGACTTCATCATCTTCAATCAATCTGAAAGGAGTATCTAATCCAACAATTGAGACTGAAGTGTTTTGATGGGTCAATTCTTTATCTTGGGCCAAAGTATCACGTAATGCATTCAACCCATGAATTACCAACTGTTCTAACGAAGCATCTGGAAATTCTTCAAAAGATCGTTCTAAATAAGTTCTAGCAGCCTGTGATCGTGCACCGATAGCAGAGCCATGATATTCTAATACTGAACCAGATGGCTGAAATTCATACAAATGAGGGCCGGTTTCATCATAACCAACAATCAATAACCCAACACCATAAGGACGTTTGCCATAATGTTGAGTATTTAATTGAGCTTTATCAGCGATACTATAAACAGCTCTTGATACAGGCAATGGACGATCAAATACCAATCTACTATTCATAGCCCTAGATCGTAGATAGTTTGATAAAATTCGAGCATCTGGAGCCAACCCGGCTAATGCAACTCCCATATGATCATCGATTTTGATCAGTTTCTTTTGATATGACCCTAATTCTTCAGCATTCCGTTTCAATGCTACTAATACAGCGTGTGTTTTTGATACTAACCCGACCGCGGCAGACCCTTGTTTAATGGCTTCTAGTGCGTATTCGACTTGAAAAAGACGACCAGTTGGTGAATATGTTACTGTGTCGTTATCGTATGAATTTCGAAACTATCTTTTGTTAGTACATTTATATCAATATCAATTGACTAATTTAAGGCTTGGTGGCGACTTACCATTTTTTTTTGGTGCTTATAAAAGTGTATGTGATGATGAAAATATTGGGAAGATTAAGTTTTTTTTTTTTTTTTTTTTTTTTGCCTTTCTTGAGGCGTAAAAGTGCGCTAGTAAAACAGATTTCGTGTTAGTTCTTTAAGCTTGAAAGATGGTTATGTTGTGGTTATTGTTGTTGTTACTTGGTTGGGAGGTTGTGTACAACAAGCTTTGATTTCAACCCATAAAACTAACCTCTCCACACGAACAACATAGACAAGCATGGTAACAGTCAGTCCTTTATCAAAGATTATAGCACTCTCATGTGTTTTAGCACTGGGGTTTTTATTGATTATATTATCATGTGCATTATATAATAACTGGTTACCTCTAACCATTGGTATGTGTACTTAAAAAAAAAAAAAAAAAACCAAAAAAGAAGAAAAGCTAACAAAATATAGTGGGATTATTTCTCCTGGCACCGCTGCCGAATGCTATATGTGGGAAATTTGCTAATAGCGATGATTTTATGAGTGAATCGGGCTCAACAGTGGTAGATTTTGGACGATTCACTACAGGTTTTTTCGTGTTCAGTGGATTGGCACTTCCAGTAGTATTGGCTCATAACCATTTAATTTGTATTGCAGCAATGTCAATGAGTTTATGCGGCGGGATGTTGGTTTATTTGACAATTGTAACTTTCAGTGCATTTTTTAGTCAAGAGGAGGAGTTTTAGACGACTTTATCTCAAAACAAAAAACAAAAAAAAAAATATATATAATAATAATGATAATGATATACTAGAATTATTCGATTGTAATTGTAGTTAAAATTGTAATAGTATGATTTTTTTTTAATCAATTAATATCAGATTAGATATTTCTAGATGTTTCGCTTGCGGTGGCCGGCAAGCTGCCTTTATTTACCAATGGCTGCATTATATAAGGTAAGCCCCATCTCTTTTAATTTTTTTAATTTTTTTTTACTTAGAACGCCACAACCACACAAAAATGTTTGGAGGTAATAATAATAATAACAATAACAATAACAATAACAACGACGATAACGAAAGAAAGAAATGGCACGACAAGCTTGATGATGTATGGGACTTGACAGATCGTACTTTTGATAAATTCACCAACAAAGTCGGTGATTGGGGATTAAACAATTGGGAAGACACTATTGGTAACTCATTACCATGGATTAGTTCCAACTTTTTTGATTCCAAGAGTGAAAACTTGTGGGCCTTCCCTGTCCCATCCGCTCGACAATATGATAAATGTAAAGATGCAGAAGGTGTAAGTGCATGGAATAAGGAAGGGGTCTGGAGATGTTTATTTAATGACGAACATAAAGAACAACCAGATAATTGGTTTACTGAATACACCAAATTTATGGATTGGCGGAGCCATATGAGAAAGAATATTGCAGCTCAACGCCAACAGGAACGGGAACAATGGCAAAGTTTATGGAAGCCAGAAAGCTCCAAAAATGGTGGCAAATATATCTCAGAGAATGAGGCTCAGAATTCGGGGAAAAGAGTTGCTAGTTCGAGTATTACAAGTGAAACAGTTACAAAAGAAGATGGGTCTTTGGAAACTAAACAAGTTGTAAAAAAATGGTATGATGATGGCACCGTTTCATTAAGTGAATCTACACGAAATGATTCTAAAAATGGTTGGTTTTGGACTGATAATAATAATAATAATAATAATAATAATAAAAAATAATAATTAATAAATACGTAACTTTAATGAAAAATGCTTCTCCACTCAAAATTGCTCCCTGGTTGTTGTTCTTTTTTCTTTTTTTTTCTTTCCTGTTTCTTTTATATTTTTTTCTTCTAATCATCATCTTCGACAGGAGGCATTGGCTGCTTTAAAGGGTTGGCCTTCATATGATAATGAGCCTTTCTCTTTTCTTCAAACCGTCGATGTTTTTCTTCGGCTGTCTCTTCACCTTCACCTTCATAATCATCATCATCATCCTCTTCTTCGTCGTCGTCAGGCTGCTCTGCACGTTCAATACGATCGTTTTGAATTGTCGGGTCTGGAATATTATTATACTCAGGTTCCCCAAGACTAAATTCGTCCAGTTCGTCTACTGCTATTCGTCTGTCGCCATCTCTAGTTTTGACGGATTCTTCATCTTCATCAGGTAAATAATACTCAGATTCCCCTACAGCACCTTGATATGGTGTCTTTGGTTCATCAATCTTCATTTTAGCAGTGCGATCTTGTTCATTAAGATAAATATTGGCTTCATCCCATTTTAATCCATTCTCACTAGAATAGTTCTCTTCTGCCAGTTCCGGATTTGAATCATCGTGTTGTCTAATTGTGGCACCCACATTATGAAGTTTTGCATTAGCTCGAGTATTTTCCAATACTTGGGATCGATCGATTTCGGAGTTGGCGCTACTTTCGGGTGAGTATCCTTCAGCTGGAGCGTTTCTCAGAATTGATTTTGGAGTCATTTTGTATTGATTGTTCTTGCGTAGTTTCCTCTATAAAAAAAAAAAAAGTTAAAAAAAAAATAAATGTAGTCGTGTGTGTTTTAAAGAATGGGTGAGTAGCGAGAAAATGGCGTTTGGGACAAATTTCTGTGTTGTTCGAGAAGATAACTAAGCAATCTTATTGTGGAGCGCGGTGGTAGTAATATATATATAATGGCCCACCGTTTAAGTGCCGTTAAGCTATCATCACCCTGGTGGCATATATATCTCATTGGGTTTTACCGCCCATATTATTTAACCCACCAAACTTTATTTCATAGGTTGGGTTATCCTGTGCTTTTCTAGTGATTATTATGATCGCAAAATACTTATATTACATATTTCGGTCAATAATAGCGTAAAAAACTGAATTCCTGCTTATATAGTATATGTGAACATTGACGGATGGATGTAAGCTTATCCGTTTAATTAATTTCTGCCCATTGTAAAGCGGCGGGTATGGCGATTTTAAGCAGTTCACGCTGATGGCTTACTATTCTGACGATAGTAAAAAAAAAAAAAAAAAAACACTTGAAATATTTGAGAGCCGCTTGCGGCTTTTCAGTGTAAAAACTGGTGACCTTCTGTTCATTAAGGATTGGACAGATCAAAAGAACGAGCAAATGGTTGACTTAAATAGATAGCACTATAAGCGCCATGAGTAATAAACCGAACATATAATCCCTATCCTATCCAATATCGCTCCTGGTTCATTTTTCTGGATCGCCAAAATATTGGAACAGTTCATGTACAAGTTAACTTACCTTTACTATTGTTCTTCTCAACGATCGAACTGAACAATGTATACGAACTTATTGGAAAATTTGACTGTTTTTTGCATCAAGTTTTTTTTTTTTTTTCTTTCTTCTCAGCGCACAATTGTGAGTGTTGACCGTACGTGTATATAGCAGTGCTAATACCGGACCCGGACAGTTTCCGATTATGATGGTGTTTTAGATTCCCGACCCGGGAAGCTCAATACAGCATTTTAGGCGAAGTATAGGAGGGAGAAATCCGCGGGGTAAAACATCCAAATTTATCCGGGACGTCTCCTGCTAAAATTAAAATTATAGGGTATTACACTTTTGGAAATACCGATGAGCAGTAATCGTCATACATAAAGACGGATAAGCTTAAGCTCAAATTTTTTATTATTTTTTTACTAGGTTATCGGTTACCGGGGCTCACTAAAACTTGTTAAAGATCGAGTAATCTTGAATTTGAATGCATGATAATTAATAGAATTGGTAAAAAGAAGGTGGTAAACTTAAGCCTAGGCTTAAGATGTGAACCAGGTAGGGTAGAATTGGCCTAGTAAGTTTAGTGATATCTAAGCTTCGCCAACTGATTAAAATGTAGATATCACACCATCAGCCTTTATAAAAAAAAAATAATAAAAAAATGCACTATGAAATGATCCGTTTTCTATCGTTGGAATATGAAAATTTTTCATCATAGCAAAGATCTCGCGAAGTGAGAATTTTTTTTATTTTATTTTATTTTTTTACTTTTTTACTTTTGTTACTATATCAAGTAACTATTTTTGATTCATAATGGGCCTTGATGCTCACAAATGAAAAATAAAAAGTCCGGTGTTTGTGTAATGCAACAGATAATTACTCGTGCTCAGACATGTCGAAACGTATCGCACCGTAAAAGTCCGGCCTACTGATATTAGAGAAATTACTTTTATTTTTTTTTGAAAAAGAAACATACCCCACAGCCATGGAATATTTTTCAAATATTTTCGCCCAAACTTAATTAGTGTAGAGGGATAATTAAGCCTTAAACAAGCGTATCATTATGGTTAATAGAGTTTTTTTTTTTGGTGTCACAGAAGACTCAGCGCGTAGAGTACACCAACCAGGTATATAAACCCCCTCCTCTGCTGTCCTTTTAATACTTTTCAAAAAAAAAAAAAAAATTCTGGTTTCCTCTCCATTCGATAATTTTTTCGCATTATAGCTCGGTACAAAACAAAAACAAAAATAAATAAAATGTCATTTGTTGCACCACCATTCAAAAACTTGTTTTCATTAGTTGGCAAAACTGCAGTCTTAACTGGTGGTTCTGGTGGATTGGGTATGGAACTATCCAAATATCTACTACAAGCTGGTGCCAGTTTGGCATTAATCGATAACGACATTCAGCGATTAGAACCAGCTGCCAAAGAGCTAGGCGAATGGTACAACAACTCTGGGCTAAAAAACCCAGACGCCGGAGAACAATTGATTAGTTCCTGGGCTTGCGATATTAGTGACCATGATCAAGTAAAAACCACTGTCGGTTCGATTCGAAAACACCACGGTAAGCCATTGAACGTGTTGATTAATTCTGCTGGGTACTGCGAAAACATCGAAGCATTAGAATACCCTGCTGCAAATTTGAAGCGACTAATGGATGTTAACGTGAACGGTACATTCTTCATGGCAACTGAAGTGGCACGAACATTAATTGAAGATAAAGCACCAGGTTCAATTATTGGTATTGGATCAATGAGTGGTAAAATTGTCAACTTCCCTCAACCGCAGACTCCATACAACGTCTCAAAAGCCGGGGTTATCCACATGTGCAAATCATTAGCATCAGAATGGGCCAAGTACAACATCCGAGTCAATTCCTTGAATCCTGGGTATATTGCTACTCCTTTAACTAAAAGTATCATTGCAAAATATCCAGAGTTGAAAGCTGAATGGGAAAGAACTATCCCAATGAGTAGAGTGTCCGATCCATCCGAATATGCTGGTCCAATTTTATTCTTGGCGTCAGACGCTGGCTCATACTGTACTGGTATGGATTTGTGCGTTGATGGTGGGTTCACCATTTGGTAAGCTAATGAATATTATTTAATAACGAGAAATTTTTTTTTTTTTTAATATAATGATTAGTGATTTATAACGAAATATCCTTGGGGTGGGAGGTAAAACTCGTAGATAATTCGGTTCGTATGTATCACCTCCCTTTCAACGCAATTGATCAATTCCCAGCCGCATGTAGCTTATATAACACTATGCCTATCACGGAAAAACACTAACGAAAAGCATGATTATAATAAGACTGCCAAAAATAAGTTATCACCAGATGATAATTTTGTGCCTGTCGATCGATATATATGTTCAAAAGCCGGAGCAATAATTTTAATTCGGATAAATCTCATTTGGGATAAAGTTGAAATAGCCTTTATACGTCAAAGGTACGTAGTAGCTTACTGTGTGCAGGTTGGGTGGTACATTTATTACAGTTCGATTAAACAAGGACGTGGTACGGCCACACTAGGACTTAATCAAAACATTTATTTTACTCGGGAAGTCTTCACGCAATCAACGATGATGATCAAGTCGCTCTTGGTTAAACTCCTAAGGTGACCCCATCCAGGATTGCAAACCTTACTATTCTTTTATTTTATTTTTAGAAAATATATAGCTGTATGTATAAAACTTTTCCATAATAATGCACCTTTTTTCCGCATGATGTATTATAAAAGTTACGCATATAATAAAAAATAAACTTAGATAGAACTTTATGGCTTAAATGGTCATACTTTAAATAATGCTGCCTTTAGCAAACTGAACCTGATGTCTTGTGCAACGTTGCAGATTATTCAAATCTAAGACAACTGGGCTTGCCGTATATATATTTTGAGCCGCACCATCTACTACAATAATTTTTTTTTTTTTTTTTTTTTTTTATCAATGACACAACCCCAATATTCAAAACATTACGTATTACCAAACAAAATAATACTATACAAGCGCTATACGCCCTTGTTGTTGAGGTCCTACACTGTTGTTTAATTCAACATTCCTCAAATACAACTAAAACATTGCACTTCGATCGATACTATGCATTAAAGTCCCACAATTCGTACACCCTTGCTTGTTTTTATGTCTCCTTATAATTTGCCCAGTACAACTGCATGTCCATCTTCAAAACATCCATGCTTTCTATGTATCTTATATATACAACCCGGTCACGAGAGTATAAATTAAACTTCGTCTATAGTTCTAATTAAAATAATAATAAAAATTAACCTTTTAAATCGGCTTAAGCTTCTTCAGCTCTATATCAGAAAGATAGGGAATTTCAAAGGAGACTGTATATATAAAATTGTTTAAACCTTAAACCTAAGTTAATCTGCAGTTTAAATACAAACTTAAACCCCCGCCCCCTTTCCAGCCCTGTGGTTAAATTATTAAAATAAATAGTGATCGCATAGTAACCGCAATAATTCTACAAAGAAATTTTTTTTTTTTTTTTTCCTATTAGTTCCCCAATGATATTCGATTCCATTAAAATGAAAATCGCAAGAAACTTTTTTTATTACCAGAATATTTGTTTTTAGATTCCCATCTGTGTGGTACGAAAACAAAAAAAGTTCGCATAAAGAAATGAGAAAAAAACAACAAACATTAGCCTTTAATTTACCCATATATTAGGGCCATGGTACATAGAAATTCTACTTGAGACTCCTTGCTGCAAAATATATGTGTTCTGATTCGTACATATACTTGCATCCACGCTGTCAAAAATTGTGAGCAGGGGCAAAGAACAAAAAAAAACAAGAGAAATCAAACCTGCTCCTTCGGGCCGCCAATCTTCAGAATGCATAATCGATATAGTATCATGCATTAGACAAGTTTATACTATCAGATGTTACTAAGTTTATGGTGAAATGATAATTTTTTTTATTGTTAAATATTTTTTAAATAACACGGTAATACCGCATAAAACTAATAGATCTTCTTCTTTTCGTCAATACTCAATCTGCCAGCCCCGGCGCTAACTAACAAGATCAACCCACCAACAATACTCAAAGTTTGGAAATGTTCATATCGTAAATAATCTCTAGTAGGATTATGGGTGGAGTATTTCCAATAAGGATTGGCAATTAGATTTTGAACAGTTAATAAAACAGTTAAGAAGAACGCACTTAATCTTGCCTTGAACCCAATAACAACCAATGCACAAGCAACCAATCCCAAAATGTTAAAAAAAGTTCCTGCAGCAGTCCATCGTTTAGTCATCATATATTGTAAAAACAAGAATACCAACAAAACACGACCAGCTAATTGCAAATATTTTGATTTGTCCTTATCCTCAATCATTGGTAAGCCTGGCATGCTCAAAACACGTCGGTCTCTAACAAATGCATCAGAAACTGCCAACAACAACCCACCAATCAAACTGATATTTCTAAAAAAGAATTGCAAATCGCTCAATAAGCCGTAGACATATGCTTGAGAAATTACAACAAATAACAACGCACCAACCCCATAGATCAATTTTTTTTTTGAAACAACACTAAATGAACCAAATACCATACAAATAACGTTCAATGCCAAATACCCTACGGCAACAAAATGCCAGTAATTTCGAACGTTCCAAATATAATACACTTGATCGCTCCACTGAGTTATAATTCTAATGGCATCTTCCAAAAAAGTGGCCACAATCAAAAACCGTCCAATTGCTGGTAAATATGGCTTGATCGGCCCTGATAATTGTCCCAACATATTGTCGAATTTTTCGGCATATTCGTGAGCCTTTTGTAATGCAGTTTGTTCTTCTTGTTGTCCACCCATAGATGACATTCTACTATTTAGATCATCGCTTGATGCCATAGGCATAGCTCCATTGTATCTATTGTTTCGATTCATTTATTGAATTTTTTTATTTAAAGTAGTGTTGATGGTGACGAACAATAAAATAAAAATAAAAATATAAAAAAGAATCGAGAAAAATAAAAGAATTGGAAAAGAAAAAAATCAAAAAGGAAATTGATGATGTGTTTTTGTGTCAAAAAAGTAACAAAAGAACACGCAAATTATATATTATTATTTTTTTTTTTTTTTTGTGGATTAAAATACTACAGTTTTATTGCCAAAAATGGGTTATGACACTCGCCAGAGATTTGAACCCTTGTGTGTCTAAACTCAAACAGATATTTGACACACCGCGTTTTTATATTTTATTAAGAACTAGCGGAGATTTGAAAATCAGAAAGCATTACCCTGAAGTAAGTTTGTTTGTTGTTCTTGTCGTTAATCCTCCCAACCGTCCAAAATTTTCATCACCAAAAATTGAAAAGATTAAAATGGAGATTTTAAATCCATTTTTTAAAATAATACACAAAAATTTATGAGAAGCGTGTCTCAATATATCCAAGTTAATTGAAAAAATAAAATAAAAAAATTATATTATATTTTTTTTTAAAAAATCAAAAAACTAACCATGACTTGTCAAGCGGACGACGTGGCTTCAATTGTAATAGACTGTGGATCATCATGGACACGGGTAGGATTTTCGGGAGAAAATAACCCACGGCATATAATTCCTACTGTTTATGGCAAAGATGAAAATGAAAAGTATTACTTTGGTGATGAGCAGATCAACGAAGTTAATTATGGTAAAGAAATTTATTCACCAATGAGTGATGGATGTGTACAAGATTGGAATGCAATGTCAAGGATGTGGAAATGGATTTATGATGAAAAACTACAGATAGATTCAAGTGAAATGCCATTAGTTGTAACAGAACAAGTATGGAACCCATTGCAAAATAAGCAACGCGCTTTGGAAGTGGCATTTGAAGATTTACAAGTACCGCTATTTTCTTCAATTAAATCTCCATTATGTGTGGCATATGAAAGTGCCCGAGCTACTGCTTTGGTATTGGATGTTGGATCAGGTGTGACATCAGTAACTCCAATTGTGGATGGTATTGTTCTAGAAAAAGCCAGTTTCCACAGTAAATTCGCAGGCGATTTCTTGAACTTACATATTATGAATTATTTACAACAAACAAATGTTCCATTGACTCCCTATTACGCGATTGAATCAAGAGCTCATAATGTTGAACCTGGTCAGCAACCAACAGACGCAAAATACAAACAATTCCCAGAAAATGCAATCAAAGATTCTTACCATACATATCAACTACAAAGAGTACTTGATGAATTTAAAGAAAGTACTCTACAAGTAAGTCCATGGCCTCTACAACTAGGACAACAACAACCATCACAATCAAGATCATTTGAGTTCCCTAATGGGTTCAACTTATCGTTTGGCCCAGAACGGTTAGCAACTACCGAGCCATTATTTAAACCTTCTTCATATTCATTACCAAATGTTACATTACCTTCTAATAAACAGGGCCTTGGTGATATGTTATACAATGCTTTATTAAAAACTCCAGATTATTGTACACAAAAGGCGGCGGATATCACCTCAACTTTACTACTAAACGTTATTGTCACTGGGGGTACATCGCAAATGGCTAATTTAGTACCTCGTCTAGAATACGAAATTTCTCGGTGGGTACAAAATAATTTTAAACCAAATGTTTCATCACCTACAGAAAGATCAAACTCCGCATGGACGGGAGCATCAATTGTGGGTAGTATGGCACAATTTGATCAACCTTATTGGGTTACCAAACAGGATTATGAAGAATACGGTACTTCACTAGCAGAAAAAAGATTTAAATAAATATAGAAAATAAAAAATAAAATAAAATTTAAAAACTAATATATGTATTAATAATTTATATTTCAACTTCTTCAAACTCATCATCATCATCATCATCATCCTCTTCCTCTTCTTCCTCATCATCTTCATTCTGCTGTGCTTCTAACTGCGCATAGTAAGCAGCCAATGCATCTTCTTGTTCTTTATCGTCAGCCGCATCTCCACTACCCTTATCAGTCGATTCTTCCTGAGGTGTTTCTTCTGTTTCAATAATAGGTTTAGTTTCTTCTTTAACAGTAACATTCTCTTCAACTGTGTTAGCTGGATCACCCATAGTTTTACCAACAGTAGATTCCAAATGCCATGCTGGTAATGCGTTCTCTGCAGCCATTCTTTCTTTTTCTTCCTTTTGCTTGCGTTCCAATTCTGCATTTTCTTGTTCTGATGTAATATTAACGGTAAATTGTGCCGCTCCATTAATACCGCTATCTGAAGCTCTTGTTCTGGAAGTTGGTAATGAACTGACCAATGTAGCATTACCATTAATAACTTTGCCATCTGGTGCAGTGACAGGCACTTGTTGTGCAAATGAACTGGCAAAAGTATTTTCAGCAATTACAACATCATCAATTTTTTTCAATGCATCAATAATTGGCTGTATCTGCGTCATTAAATTTCCCACTTTTTCTTGATTAGCTTGATTCTCAGCCGTAGAATCATCTTGTCTTAATATATTGCCGCAAATATCACACATAAACTCATTCCTCTCTGGAGAAAACATGGCCACTGCATCCATTTGACTGAACCTATTTTTACATCTATCACACACATACCCTTGTGGCTGTGATTCTTTCCCCATTTGTGCTTTTAAACTGTTTACAATATTATGCATTTTCCATTTGATCGCATCCACCGTCTCTGTGAAATGAATGTAGTAATACGTCTTTGACTGGGGTCGTTGTCCAAGTATTTCAACTTTTTGTATATGATCTGCCAGCATATGGTCTTCCTTTAATTTACTACATGTTGCACGTAAATCCTTCTTTTGTATACCTAACAAAACTTGAAACTCATCATCAGAAAGTGCAGAGTGGACCAGTAGTGCATCTATAATAAGCATACTACGAAGGTCATAAAACCCTCTTGTAACTGATTGGATCAAGGTTTTGACAATGTCCATATTCAATAATCAATATAAAATATGGAGGCGGTTATATCGTTTAATAATGTCGCAAGGAACAAGAAAAAGACTAATATCGCGAGTTGGGAATTTTATCTACTTTTTTTTTTAATACAAGTTGGGGCCACAAAAAAGTTGTGGTGAAAATTTCAAATTTTTTTTTTTTTTTTTTTTTTTTTTTTTTTTTTTTTTCACACTGACTCACAAGACTTAGGCTTTATTTTCACTTTTACATGCTCAAAAGAGCTCTAACTTGTTCAAAAAGATACATCAACACAATGGCTGAAGAAACAGTAAAAGCTCCAAAAAAGGAACAATTTGTCCTAAAAGTACCAAAAGGTACCAAAGATTGGGCTGATAAAGATATGTCTATTCGATCAGCCATTTTTGAAACTTTAGCTAATGTTTTTAAAAGACACGGCGGGATCACAATTGATACCCCTGTGTTTGAATTACGCGAGGTTTTGACAGGAAAATACGGTGAAGACTCGAAATTGATTTATAATTTGGAAGATCAAGGTGGGGAACTCTGTTCATTGAGATACGATTTGACAGTCCCATTCGCTCGATTCGTTGCCATGAACGGTATTCAAAACATCAAGCGATATCACATTGCCAAAGTTTATCGGCGTGATCAACCCGCAATGACCAAAGGGAGAATGAGAGAATTCTATCAATGTGATTTTGATATTGCTGGTACTTATGACAAAATGGTCCCAGATGCTGAAATTTTGTCAGTTGCTGTTGAAGGGTTGACGACTTTGGGTATCAAAGATTTTACTGTTAAAGTTAATCACCGAAAGATTTTGGATGGGTTGTTCAAAACTTGTGGGGTTAAAGATGAAGATGTTCGACGTGTTTCTTCAGCTGTTGATAAATTGGATAAATCTCCATGGAGTGAGGTTAAGCGAGAAATGGTTGAAGAAAAAAACCAACCTGAAGAAGTTGCTGATAAAATTGGTGAATATGTTCAACTAAAAGGTGATTTCGAAACTGTATTGAATAAATTAAGTCAAGATGAAAAGTTAATGGCCAATGACAGTGCTGCTGAAGGTATTAATGATATGCAAACAGTCTTGCCGTATTTGAAGGCATTTAACATTTTGTCATATCTATCATTCGATTTATCATTAGCAAGAGGGTTGGATTATTATACGGGGTTGATCTATGAAGCCGTCACTGCTGCCTCGGCTCCACCATCGCTATCTGAAGACGAAAAGAAACAAATTGACAAGAAGAAAAAGAAGTCTGGTGATGATGATAATTCTGAAAATGTTGGTGTTGGTTCTGTCATGGCTGGCGGACGATACGATAATTTAGTTGGTCAATTTGCTGCTAGCGCGGCTGGTGCTAAAAAGAATAAAAAACCGGTTTCAATCCCATGTATTGGTACTTCATTCGGTGTTGAACGATTGTTTTCCATTATTAAAGCCCGTGAAGGGTTGTATGAAAAAGCTCGAGCAACTAATACCCAAGTTTATGTCATGTCTGTAGGGTCAAATTTATTGCCAGAACGAATGGAAATGGTTAACCGATTATGGAAAGGGGGCATCGAAGCGGAATTTATGTACAAAGAAAAAGTCAAGACACAAAAGCAATTTGAAGCAGCAGACAAAGCAGGCATTCCGTTTGCTGTTATTTTGGGTGAAAGTGAATTATCCGAAGGTATTGTCAAAGTTAAAGAACTTGGACGACAAGATGAGAATTATCAAGGTGACGATGTTAAGATTGATAATTTGGTAACTTATTTACGAAAATTGATTGATTCAAAACACGAAGGGTTGAGTGAAACCATGAAATTGTTAAGTCTATAATAATAATAATAATAATAGAAACTATACACTAATAAAAATATACATCAGTATAATAATAATAATACTTCTATGGGTTGTACCCGTTAGATTGCATAATCTCTTTTAATTTTGGCACCTTTAATGAAACCATATAAGATCCAATATCAGGACTTGAGCTCTCATCAAGCTGTGGAGTTTGAGATTGAGATTGTTCCTGTTGTTCACGTTGTTGCTGTTGGTGCAACAGCATTTGTTGCTGCTGATGAGCTAATAACGCTTGTTGTTGTTGTAACCGTGCTTGCGGGTTGTTAGGGGGACGTCCTCGCCCAGAATAAATTGGCAGACCATTTGGTCCCAGGGGACGATTTATTGGCGGCCTACCTGGCGACGCTCCCATCTTTAGAGTTGAGTGTGGATTATTATTGTATTGAATTTGCCCAGAGATAGCGGCTTGTGCGGCGTGTGCGGCTCGTCGTCCTCTTCTCCCGCTAGAACTTACCACGTCATCATCATCATCATCGTCACTATTGCCGCCAGTCAAATCACTTGCATTCTTTCGAACCAATTCCCAGTTTCGATCAACACCACCCGGTAAAATTGCATTATAGACAGGTGTTCTAAAGGTTCGAATGGATTCTCGCAAATCAGGTAATACTGGCCCACCTCTTCTACCTGCCCTTCCTTGTCTTCTTTTCCTTCTAGAATCTCGTTCTCGATCCTTGTCTTGCCGATCAAGTTCAAATTCAGAAACTTCAAATAACTGTGGTGTGAAATCTTTGACTGTTTGCTTGTGCCGTAACAAGTCTTCTGGATCAATTGGTGGTCGTATTTCTCGTTTAATGTCATCCTCGTCAATAACACTGCCATTAAACGGATACCCAGTTAAAAATAATGCTCTTGTATACAATTGTGTTTGTTCTCGAATGGCATGCGCAATAGCTGTTACAAATTCTCCTGATAAACTCAAGTCTTTACACATTTGTTCAGCAAACATTTCTGGTGAATTATCTATACAATTCATATCCCATTCAAATTGATCTACCAAGTTGTGGTGTCCAATTGTGACGTCTAATTTGATTAAAATTCTCATGTCTTCATCATTTTTTGATTCTGGTGGTATTTTGGTGAACGCATGTGGGTGGAATTCGTCTAGTTGATCTTTAATGGTTTGAACCACTTTTGGCTTGAAATGAAACGGTAGGCTGAAATCTTCTAATAAATTTTCAACAAATAAATCCAAATCAATGCCTGGTTCGTTTACATTCCATGTAAAAGTATCTCGCAGTCTAACCTTATCCGCATCCATATCTATTCGTACGGGACATAAATCTTCTTTTGACTCAGCTGTAAGCTTTTTAATTGCATCAGTTGCTAAATATTCTCGTGATCTTCTTTTGCATCTTTTTCGATCTCTTGGATACTGTAGAATGGCATTTTTACCAGTCCATCCATTTCCGTACCCTTGATACCCCTCACCAAAAATTTGTACCTGTTGCGTCCTATAGGCCCTTGATTGAGCATAATAGTCTAATTCTACCTGTTTGTTATGAACCATATCTGACTCTTTCTTAATATTAGTTAATAATTTTTGCTCATACAACGCGTCCTTTTTCAAATATTCTTGTAAATTCTTCTCTGCCAAACTTTTTGGTTCGTCTAATTTTTTCAAAGCAGACAAAATTTGTGTCGAGTTTGAAGTTTCTGCTGGTACATTCGTAATAGGTGCATTGGCTACCTGTCCACCAGTATTAGATACTTGAGGTGACCCCGCCGCGGATGGATATCGAGCCTGATGAGCCACGGCCGCACCAACTGGGTGAGGTTGTGGATGAACTTGTTGTTGCTGAGCTTGTTGCTGCTGCCGAAGTTGATGTTGCTGAGCTTGTTGCTGAGCTTGTTGTTGAGCTTGTAACTGTTGCTGTCGCTGCGCTTGAACTCGTGCTTGAGCAGCTAGTTGAGCATTTGGAGGTGAATGTTGTTGGCCATAATGAGAAGGAGGAAAAGGTTTTGGCATTGCAGAGGCCGGATATTTTGATTGATAGTTGGAGTATCTCTGAGGAGTACCTTGTTGCTGTTGAGGTTGTGGTTGTTGATACTGTTGAGCATACTGCTGAGGATACCCAATTTGAGGTGACTGGGCTTGTTGTTGTAATTGAACACCTTGATAAGGATTTGGCATTCCAGTAGAATAACCTTGAGCGTTTGGCTGTCCTTGAGATGGTAGTCCTGGTTGGCCCTGCTGAGCTTGTGGAACACCATATTGAGGAGGTCCACCTTGCTGAGGGTAAATTTGTTGGTTATATGACATTTTGATTATTGTTAGTATTGAATTGGAATCCACCTCACTACCTGTGAGTGTTTAATAAATAGAAAGAAAAAAAAAGGACCAGTAGAATTTTTTTTTGGATGTGAAATTCACCAAACACGCGTTTATTAATTTTATTTTTGGTGCCCGTGATCAGCTTGGTATTAAATGTGGTGGTGAAAAAAAAAAAAAAAAAAAAAAGTCTGTTGGTTTGTTAGAAAAGGGTTAAAAAGATGGGAGGATTATATATTTGTGTATGTCGCGCGGCTACGGCATTTAAAATTTATTTTTTTTAAAAAAAATTGGTGTGGCTGACATTTACAGGTCCAGCATCGACTAACTATAGCTAGAATAAGAGAATTTTGAGATGGTACTTGGAAAAAGCAGAGATTAAGTACAAAAGTATTAGAAAGTCTAAGTGTTTTTGAAAGCTTTTTAAGATCTTAGTATATGATAATGCGCGAGATCTGTGCAGCAGGTAAACAATTTTTAAGTTTCAAAAGAATATGGAAAAAAAAAAAGGGGGGGGGTCACCATAAATAACTGGAAATATAATGCATCGTAATTCGCTTCATCAAAAAATAAAATAAAGACATTTAAAATAAAAAATTTCGTGTTAATCGAAATATATTGTATTAAATGATGTGAAATATGCATTGTTTTTGTTGTTTTTTGTTTTTTTTTAAAACTGTATAAAATCAAAAGGGGAAATAAGCCGCACGGGGAACATACACATTTTTGTAGTGTAAAAACCTCATGCACCCAATTCTTCACCTCCCAAAAATTCTTGACAACTCGACTTTCACTTTACCTTTACCTTTACCGCGAGAAACAAATTGATAAAATGGCAAAAAAGGAAGACAATAAGAAGGAAAAAACCGGGTCTATTTCACCTAAAACAGAAAAGAGAGAAAAACCTGATGTAAAAAAGGAAGATAAAAAATTAGAGGAAAAGAAGGCAACAACTACAACCGAAAAGGATAAGAAAGAAAAGAAGGAAGAACCTACTAAGGCCACAAAAAAAGATTCCAAGGATAGCGACAAAAAAGACGACAAGAAGGAAGAAAAGAAGGACGGCAAAAAGGATGAGAAATATGATCCTAAAGAAAGTGATGATAAGAAAAAGACTAGCGCTAAAAAATTAGCTAACGCAACTAATGATAAAAAAGACATGCCAACTTCTGAACGAGCAAGACTTACAGGAGAGTATGAAAAGATGAAAAAAGAACTAAAAGAAAATATTAATAAAAAACGAACTTTAGATCGACAATTAAATAATCTGGAAGAGCAAATTTACAAATTTGAAGGTGCATATTTAGAAGAGACTCAAAACGGCAATGTTGTACGAGGGTTTGATAACTATATTAAAAATAACCCAAACAAACGTCGAGCTACTTTTAATGAACAAGATAGAATCTTCTCATTATCCTCAGCGGTATTTTTAAGGGTAAAAATGAAAGGTGAAGAAACAAACAACAACTCGTAGGGGTGATCATTTTTGTTCTATTTATTGGTTGGTTACTACCGTGTAACATATTAATATTTACTAACTATTTATAGAGCGCACTGGACGGGCTGGATATAAATTTAATAGTTAAGGCAGGTCGTTTGCTATCGTCAATTTCAGACGCAAATCTCCATAGTGCGTCAAAATTAGAAAGGGGGATCTAACAGCGCCAATAATAGTTTCAATTATTCCCGTTATATTTCGACATCTAGTGTATCTAATGTCTCTATTAACACCGATAGTTCTAGTGATAAAAAGTATCCTGGCCGTCCTGAAGGAACCCATTGAGGGTGTTGTGAAGAGGTAGAGGACGTGGATAATAGCTTGTTAATATTTTTTGTATGCCAATTTTTTATATTTTCTTTATTATACATTTATTTATTAGGTTCGATAGTCACCATTGATTGTGACGTATTCGTGACTGAAATCACAAGTCCAATATTGAGTCCCTATACCACCATCGGTACCAACATTAACCTTGATATTTACATCTTCAAATTCCAAAATTTCACTCGCTCGTTTTTCATCAACATTTTGTGGTTCCCCATTGACCAACAATTTTAATTCTTCAGAACCATCCGGTGGTACGAATGAAACGCTGGTTTTAGTTGGATCAACAGACACACCTGAATAACCAGTAGCACATAAAATTCGACCCCAATTGGCATCTTTACCATATAATGCAGTTTTAACTAAAGATGATTGTGCAATAGTACTGGCAATAGTTTTTGCTTCTTCGTAATTTAATGCATCTACAACGTTAATAGTAACGAACTTAGTAGCACCTTCACCGTCACGGACAACTAATTGAGCTAGTTGTTGCGAGAACTCGGTAATTTCCTTTTGTAACGCATCGAATCGTCCTTTAGTATCCAGATCAATTTCTTGGCCACCAGCGGCACCATTTGCCAATGCTGCTACAGTATCGTTTGTAGAAGTATCACCATCAACGCTAATACTATTGAAAGATCGGTCTGTGGCAAATTTCAACGCATGTTTCAATGCACGGGAAGCGACGGGAGCATCAGTAACAAACATACCTAACAAAGTGGCCATATTTGGATGGATCATGCCAGCACCTTTGGCCAACCCGGCAATTCTATAAGTATCCTCACCAATTGTGAATTCTTTCGAAGTAATTTTTGGGAACGTATCAGTGGTACAAATACCTTTACAGCAATTCAACCAATCATTATGAGTAGAACCTAGATTTTTGGCAAGTTTTGGAATTCCATTTAATATCTTATCAATTGGTAAGGTTTGGCCAATAACCCCAGTAGACATGACCATAGTGGAATCATTTTCTGCTTCAATAGCCTTGTCGGTAGTAGTCATCATATTGTTAGCATCACGCATACCAGTTTCACCAGTAACCGCATTCGCATTACCAGAATTAATCACCATAGCTCGTAAACCTCGACCTTGAGTTGATTCCAATAATTTTGATGATACTTGAACCGGTGCAGCCTTGAAAACGTTGGTAGTGAAAACTGCACTACCTGAACAAGGCCGATCTGATACAATCATGGACAAATCTAAATCTCCAGTTTTTTTAACTCCACAATGGATAGCCCCAGCTTGAAACCCTTTAGGGTAAGTACCATCTTTTGGGGTGAATCGGCTAGCTTTGGTAGCTAATGTTCGAACACAATTTTTCATTCCTTGATTTATAATAAGAAGAGAAGGGAAGAAAAAAAAGGAGCTCTCAATTATTGAGGACCTGTATGATTTTTCAAATAACAGGTGGTTTGATCCGGAAGAGTCATTCAAGGGAAAAAAAAAAAAAAAATCACAAAAGATCTCATAAAACTCGCGCTTACACCGCTAAAAAATTGCGCGGCTTGTTCATTTAAATTTACTTACTGTGGGATTACGTAATATTTCTACCCCAGGAAAATAAAAGCGTTTATAAAAATTTAAGCTCAATTAAAGTGGTGGTAGTAGAATCGGCCGCTTTTGCAGGGTTAAGAAGTTCTGCCAGGCAATACGCGCTAGTGCTGCATCCGCAATGTATAGGCTGTCCATAAAAATAAAAAAAAAACAAAAAAAATTCCTCACAAACAAAACTCGGAAAATTTATCGACACCAATTTTTTCCCACTTGATTCCAACTCATAAATTTTAACTTTTTAGATCGAAAAAACTAAAATATAAACAAAAAATGTCCGATAACAAAGTTGGTAAGTTCAATGGTCTTAAAAACCGTCAATTTTTTAAACAATTGAATAAACTGCTCAGATTACTAACCTTTTAGATATTACCTTAAACAACCCAGATGTTATCACCAAGTATAAAACTGCTGGTGAAATCTCTGCTAAAGTTTTGGCTAAAGTCAAAGAATTGTGTGTTGAAGGCGCCACAATCTTCGATTTATGCGAGCAAGGTGATAAATTAATCCTTGAGCAAACCAATTCTATCTTCAAAGGTAAGAAAATCGGTAAAGGTATTGCATTCCCAACTACCATTTCTCCAAATAATATTGTTGCCCATTTGTCCCCATTGGCTCATGAACCAGAAGCTAAAATGGAATTGAAAAAAGGTGATGTTGTCAAGATCGCTTTGGGTGCTCAAATCGACGGTTTTGGATCAATTGCTGGCGATACCATTGTTATTGGTGGTGAAGCCATTGAAGGCGTTAAGGCCGATGTAATTGCTGCTGCTTGGTATGCTTCTGAAGCTGCCATTCGAACTATCAAGCCAGGTAACAAGAATTGGGATGTTACTAAAGTTGTCGAACAAGTTTGTAAGCAATTCGACGTTTCTCCTATGGAAGGTATGCTGTCCAATGAACAATCACAAAATGTTGTTGATGGTAAGAAACGAATCATTTTGAACCCTACTGAAAGTCAAAAGCGGGATTTCGATACCCATACTTTTGAAGAAGGCGAAGTCTATGGTTTAGACATCTTGGTCTCAACTGGTGATGGTAAATGTAATGGTGGTGAAAAGCCAACTACTATTTTCAAAAAGAATGATATCACTTATCAATTGCGATTAAAGGCCTCAAGAGCTACTTTCAGTGAAATCCAAAATAAGGCCGGTGCTTTCCCATTTACATTGCGATCTTTGGATGATGTTAAAAAGGCTCGAATGGGGTTGAGTGAATGTGTTAACCATCAATTGATTACTCCTTATGAAGTTATGTACGGTAAACCAGATCAAGTTGTAGCTCAATTCTTTACCACTATTGCTTTGACCAAGAATGGGACTTTGAAATTCGCTGGTGCTCCAGCTCCAGATTTTGAAAAACAAATTAAGACTGAAAAGAAGGTTGATGAAGAATTGAAAACTTTGATCAGTCAACCATTGAAGATCAAGAAGAATAAGAAAGCCTCTGCTTAATTCTTTGGTTAAAAATTGTTTTGTAAGTTATTTTATCTATATATAATAAATACATTATTTTATTGAATTTGTTTTAAAACACTATGCCAGTTTTCTTCGACTGTATTTCAAAAAAAATTATAACGAGAGCATTCTTGAATATTCGTTGAGGCTCTATATATATAAATATATATATTCCCCAATTATATTGTAACCTGCTCAATTCTCCCCCAAAGACGCATGTCCGCCTGCAATCATAATTTATATCTGCATATATATTACACATACAATATTCATGTTATTGACATTTATAAATATATATATATATATAGTATTAATTGATAGGTATTAGTGTAACTGGTAAAGCATTTACTCTACACGTAATTGAACCACGTTTAAAAGGTAATATTTCTTATTGAATATTCGAATGAAAGATCAGCAGTGAGGATATATATATACCCGAGCGTGGAATAATCTTTATTTAACTTACTCGTGGCCATCGGCACGTATACAAGTACGGCATCTACGATTTCTAAAATTCAATATCAATTGATAAGACACAAATGCAATTGGTTATTGAAACTTGAGTCTTCCGTCTCTTTATTTATAAATAGAGAATTATATGACCTTGTGTTATAAAATATCATGTTTTCATTGATTATATCAGTGAATAACATCAATTTGACCAGAAGCTTCTAGATCTTCAAATTAAACTGGGAATCTCACGTCAACTATTTAGTTGTATCGATTAATTGGAAGGTAATTAGTTAATTAGTTATTATTTTATGCAATAACAATCACATCGTTATATCAATTAATACATAGATTAAAATACCAAGCTCGTTGAAGATATTTAAAAGCTATTCAGTAAGTTGTATATATAGCATGTAGTTAATTTAGATTAGAAACCATTAACTCTTTTAATTATACAATTTAGCATATATAGTTGGAAGCCAATTCTACGTATATATTTTATGCAATTACGTTATTACAAAGAAATCCTTATAAACACACGTATGTCCATTTGAAAGTATATAGAATTGGTTAAAACCAAAAGATTCAAAGAAACTGTATCTCTTCAATTGGCTATAATAATATACCTATGACCTTATTGATAACATAATATTCTAATTGGAAAGGCACAGTCGATGTTGGGATTTGCAACTGCAAGTCATCCAGCAGTTATTCAGTAATGAGAATCCAAGGTTGATAAGAATTTAAGGGCTAGTCTTCGGAATCCAGATTTATGTTTTAAATTCCATTCAAGCCAAATCCATTAGCTCAAAAATTCATTTACATATCAAGTTCATCCGTGATTTATAACTAAACTGTACTGCTGACAGACATTGGGGACATAAATATATCAAAAGTTTTTTTTTAACATATAAATTATTCTTTCTAAAAAGTTCAATTGTTTTTGCATATAGCTCTTTTATTTAAAATTAATGGGTATTTAGGATTTCAATTGATTGCTGAATACAACTCTACAATATCAATTGGAATCCCCAGATTCCATTTAAACTTGCATACTTTTATAATTTCAAAATGCACCTAGCTACTTATTCAATAACCTTTTTTTTTTAAAGCCTCATAATACGAAAATTCCATTAGGGATTTAATTTAAAGGCTAAACAGAACTGCGCATTTCTCCCTTCTAACAAGCGTGATTGTTTTGGCGATTTTTCTTTGGTCACCTAAAAAAGCTTAATATTAACATTTCGCGCTGGGAATTAATTTTTTACATAAAGTAAAAAAAAAAAAAAAAAAATTTAGAAATCACCAAACCCGGTTAAGATTCCAACTCCATCCACCATCGCCAAAAACTTTAGCACTCCTTAATTTCATATTTTATATTTCAGTTTTTTTTGTTGCCTTGAATACCTCATCTGAATTTGGACTTCTGAAGATTATAAAGAAGGTCTTCGTCATTATCTTCATTTACTAGAAGTATTGTTTGTTTCATTTTTGGCAATCCTTCAATTTGTAACACCTTTTTATTTGACCAGGGAAAAAAAGTGGTGTAGAAAATTTTAAAATAATCATAACAACTCAATACCTATCGCTACAATGTCCAGAAGACAGTCGACAAATGGTAATGGTAAGGCGAATTCAGTACGCAATAGCAAATCAAGATCGAGGAAATCAAATACAGACAGTCAATCATCGTCATCGAATTCGTCATCCGAACTAAAGAAAAGGTGGAAAGAACCTGACTTACCTCCGCCATCAAATGTTTGCACAGGCCAACCGTTGAATAATCCTCCACCAGCATATAGGTACAAGGATATGGAGAGTAACAACCCAAATATAACTTTAAAGAACATAATTGGATCAAAGAGCTTGTCACCAGTTCCTCCTTCTTTGCCATCTGACCAGTCGCCATCAACAATTAACAAACCAACCTCGCCCCCAGAAGAGTCAAAGCTTCAAGAAAAGTTTGAAGAGAACTTGAAAACCAAACTATATGAAAGTTTAGTTCAAGATTCGGACATTCGTAAAAGCTCACGCTTTAAAAATGACATTCGAAACTATTACGCTCCATTACCTAATCTGCCAGAGAGTCAAGGTTCAGATATAACTAATAATAGCACGGCTACTAACAACTCCAAGAAACGATCAAGAAGTGGTACGCCGCTCACTGAACACTCGACTGATGTATCTTCTACTTCATCAAACAATGAACCTCCCAAGAAAGTCAAGCGTATTAAAATTACAATGTCATCACCTGATTCCAAAAAGGACAATGATTATAGTTCGAATGAATCCTCTTCAACTGCAATAAAATCGAATGATAAAACAGATGATACAATGGATGTCAAGAAAGAAGATGTAAAAGAGGAAATCAATACGAATACTAATACTAATACTACTGCCAATGCTACAACCACTATTCCACCTGCTGACGAATTCGTCAATAATGATTTTTGTTCGGCATGTGGTGGTGTCGGTAAATTTCTATGTTGCGAGTCTTGTCCCAGATCATTTCATTTTAGTTGTGTGAATCCACCATTTGATGAAGAATCTCTACCAGAAGGCGAATGGTTCTGTCAAGAATGTTACGTTAAAAAGAACCCACCAAAGAAAATCAAATATGGTATTTTTGCGCAATTACTCAACATTATGGATGAACAAAATCCACAGCAGTTCCAGTTACCAAAAGGAATTCGTGAGAGATACCGTGGTGTACTAACAGCCGCTAACGGTGACTACGATACGGAAACTGTTTTTCAGAATAAAACACCAATGCCACCATCATTAAATCGGCGAATTAATTACAACGACGCGGATGACCCGTTCCGGGCACTACTAGACCGCAACAACAAACCTTTGTTGTGTCATCGATGCAAAAAATCAGCGTTAAATGGCGTAGCAATGCTATCTTGCGATTTATGTTCTTTAAACTTCCATGTCGATTGTGTGTCTCCTCCAGTATTCCAACAAGTATCGAAATGGAGGTGTCCCAACCATGCGGATCAAGCATTATCTTCGGTGCGGCGCCTCCGACGCCGCCCGCGGCGCGTCAGTTACGAAACACCAAGTGTGTTACGTAGGTTTAGAAATAATGGCAACAACATTGAGATTGACAGTGATAGTGATGATAACGAAGATATTAATGAAAATAATAATGATAACGAAATGCATGTTACTAACGATAAACAAAATTACTACAAACAATTACCACCTGGGTTACGAGAATTACGGAATACGCGTAAAGGTATTGCTGCCACTCGAAGAGATCCAAAACTGGTTCGAAACTTTACAATTGATGATGTTGTATACAAGCTGCCTGAAGAATCGATTATGTTAGATTTTATTGAGGTTGTTGGACAAGAAAGAGTCGATTTACAGGAAGATAAAACTGTTCAAGTTTTGGACGCTTTGGACGAATTGGCTAGCAAAGATTATAAAGATCGACGATTGGTTCGCGATTTGAGCCACTTAAATGTATCTGGGTCTCAACAGCAATTAGCATATAATAAAAAGCAAAATATGTCACTGTTGGTTGATGCTGCGTTGAATAATATTGATATTGATGAACGTGATCAATTGTTGGCAGTTCAAAAACTGATACGAATCAAGGGGAAAGAAAAGTTGTTGGAGTTTTTGGAAAGTTAGTTGTCATTATGAAAAGGAGGAAAAAGTTATATATATTTTCAAAAAACTGTTTATCTATAATACGTCATAATGAATAATAATCAAAAAAAAAAAAAGATTTTAAAAAAAAAAAAAAAAAAAAAATTAGACAGAAAAAACAGTCAATTAATTTTTATAATCAATCTGTTTCCTAGCCCGACCAGATCGCCTTCTACCTGATGGTTCTTCTTTCAAAGGTTCGGTTGTTTTGGGTTTTTTCGTAGATGGTGTTTCGTTTTCGCTGTTGTTGATGATATTTCCTGTTCCATCAGTATCACTAGAAGCTTCTCCTTCACCTTTTCGTTTTTTCGAGTTATCGTTCGCATTTTTACCATTTGTGTTGGTATCATTACTTCTACCATCAGTTTTGGCTCGAGATTTTGGTGTTGATTTAGCTGCCGATAGTGTTGGCGATTTTGATTTTGCTTTTGCTTTTAGAGCAGGTTCCGCTGCTGAATTTGGCGTAGATTTGGCTCTTGATTTTGGAGTAGATTTGATATTGTTGCGTTGGTTGGATCGTCGTGAACTGGCTCCCTTTGATCGCTCCACTCGTTCTTCTTCCTCTTCTTCCTCTTCTTCCATCTCCTCATCTTCTTTATCCAACAGCTCATCAAATTTCTTCTCTTCTTCTTCTCTATGTTCTTCATCTTCTTTTTCCATGACTCTTTCATAATCTTCATCATTTTCATCATCTTTAACCAACCCATGGTCACTAACTCTAACTTTATGAGGATGCAGATTCTTTTTTGTGGAACTAACATTGCTTTTAATATGCCCTTCCAAAACCTTCACATATTCATCCTTCAAGTAACTATTATTTGCCACTTCCTTGGAGATTTTTGCATTTGGCATTGGGCTGAAGGCATCAGCTGGTAATTTGATTTTACCAGGCCATGTATCCAACGTCCAATGCCGCGCATTTTTCAATTTAATAATAACATATTGTGCCAAATCACTCAACAACCATAATTGTTCGTTAGCTTCAGTACTCTCCTCATGATCTTGATATTGTTTCACACGCTGAGCCAAATAAAATATTAGAGAAATGTTATCCTTATTGGCAATGAAAAATAAATAATACAACAAATAATTAGACCATGCTTTAACTTCTTTGATCCCCTTTTGGGTTTCACTCAATTGATCTAAAGATTCTTTAGCTTCTAATTCATAACTAGCAACATCTTCCAAGTGGGATGCTAACGACAATACTCTTGAGAATGCTTTTTCAAATGTAACATCGGCATCAGGATTGATCTCCAATGCATCCTTTTGTCGCTGAAATCTTGCACGGATCCAAGTAGATACGTGAGTGAATAAATCTGGATCTTGTTCATATGCCATCATAAATACTAGGCCCAAATACCTATTGGGAACCCCAACACTATTTGGAGTGGCATTCATTGATAAATATCTAGTCAAGGTCTTAACAAACCTCGACCGGATTTCCAACACATCACTTTGCATCAACAAAACTAGCTTACTCAATTGACTAGCTCCAATCTCTTTATCAAAAATTGGAATCTTGGCCAGTTTTAATAATTTTAACCCAGCATCTAACCTCAATCGTACACGCAATTTTGGAGGCGTATCTTGATCCTTTGAAATTTCTCCACCATTACCAATTAATGACATCAAAAGCTTGAAAACTTTTACAACCCGTTCTTCAACATTTTCATATTCCTGTAACCCTCTAGGAATGTTAACAAATACCTTTAGAGCTAATAACTTTCTTTCTGAATAAACATCCAGATCTTGATCGTCAACCCAAATCTCATCTTGCTCATATTCTTCTGCAGCAGCTGGTTTTTCATTGGACGTCAGGATTTTAACCAAAAATTTAGAAATATCTCCTACAAATGCATCAACTTCTTCTGGTACATCCAATGCCAGCTGGCCCAAAGCAGCCAATTTTGTATTCATTTTCGCATCATTACGCTGTTCAACGGTGTCACATTCAATCATAGCAGTGACAATACCATTTAATAATAATGAATAGTATTCGTCCTTATCTTCACTATGTTGAAATAGCTTAACTGCTTGTTTGGCCTCCGCGGGTGAACCTTCGGTACTCAATTTATACAATGCCTTGATAAACGACCGTTCTTGACTGAATTCATCACTTTTTTTGTTAAATAATAAACTAGCCGCCTTCATTGTATCAATATTCCCCTTCTGATTTGGTTTACATGATTGAATAATTTGTATCAATTTACTTGCTTGGGCTGATAACAAAATAGGACAATGTGCAGCAATATCTCTCATAAAAGAATGTGCAGTCTCACTCAATTCGGTATTTTGGGCTGCTCTACTAAACTCCACAATTGGCGTCAATATACTTCTGTTATAGACCAAATAACTTGACCGATATAATAATTGCCTGAGTGCATGTTGATGTTTAGTTGGTGATCGCTTCAATACTTCATTCAATGATTGCACTACTTGTTTGTATTCACTCCCAGGGTTAACGCAATTACTCAACATCTTACACAAGCTTTTATCATCAGAATTGACAATATGATCAATCATTTCAACAATCTTTTCACTATTGCTAAATAATTCTCCAAACCATTTTTTCAAAGCATTTATCTGTTGGTTCAATTTCGCACTTGTTCCTTCATCTTGTTTCTTTTTAATACAAGTTAGTAGTACATTAACATATTTGGCTGTTTCAACTTGTCGTTTACACATTGCAGTAAAAGATTTTGATCCTTTTTCACTCAAATTTTTAGCAACGTTTAGAATCCTTGTAGTTCGTTTATTAGTATCTAGCTCTTGTGGAAATATATATTCAAACTCAGTTTCATCAATCAACTCGTTAACTGCCTTTTCATTTAAATATAATTGTTCAAATACACAAGATGGTATCCAATTAAACATCATTCCTGGAACCCCTTCTTTACCGTAAGAACCATCGAATAACTTCCCCACTGCTTCAAATGCTTTAACACGAACTTGAGCCCTTTTGTCACGTAATCTACTGCCTAGCGCCCCCAGTACTGGATGTTCGTTATAATAAGATGCAATTTTAGATGAAACCACATAATTATCCAACTCGCCACATGATACACAAGCGGTTACTCTGACTTTTTCATCAGTATCGTCTAACCTGCTAGTGAAATTTTGAACTAATTCTTTGGTAACATGAGGTCGATTGTTCAAAATCATTGCAGCACATTCTGTCCATTTAATTCGAACTTTGGGCGAAATATCTTTAACCCTTCCAAGCCAAGCGGCATAGGCACCATAATGGTCTCGAACCATGTCACCTCTAATAGTAGTATGCATAACCATCAACCCTATTGCTTCAGTAGCTAGTAATCTTAACCCCAAATCATCAATCATTAAATTCTGTTGTAGCTGACCAATAACATACACTAATAACCCAGGCACCGCTTTCCAAATTTGAACAATCAACCGAATTGTCCGTTGATGATTTTCCGATAAACCTTTTCGCCCATGATACTCCTCATCAAATTCATCATCATCGGAATCTACGTCTTCAGAATCATAAAATGCATCATTGTCATCATTGGGATTCAACAACCCACTGAAATATTGATTTGTATATTTAACCATAATGTCGACATTTTCCTGACAAAGTGTTTTGGACATTGTATAACCCACCGGGATTTTTAAGTGTAGTGACTGATTCTTAGCATCCTTAGATTGCTTTGGATAATCCAAAAAGTTACTGAATACTAAATTAACCACTTTATCAGGCAGTGGGTTTTCATAGTATTCCACAATCTGGCTCAAAATTGTGGTTAACAAAATATCCATTCCCGGAGCTAGATTGTCACCAGCCATTTGATAAAACATGGTGAAGATATTAATAATCATTGTATCTGCATTGTTCAAGTCGCATACCAATGCGATAACATGAATTTGAGCCATGGTTTCTACTAATGTGTGAATTTCTTGATAGTAAGCATAATTCTGATTAGTTAAATGCCGGAACTGTTTCATAAACAAGTTGAAGATTTCCGTCAATTTATTGGGGGTGTACGGAGCATTTGGAGCAAAAATCTTTAAAATTTCATTCAAACATGAGGCACCATAAGCTTGAATTCCACCATCACGACTTTTGATAACTCTTGAATTGATAAGCTTTTCAGCGACGCTCTTTAAACTTTGTTGATCTATATTTTCATGTTGACTTAAATCTTTAAGTTCAATCAAAAGCGTCTAAAGTTTGCTATGTTAGTAAGGCTGAATTAATTTATAAATGAACGTACCTTAAGCGCCGCAAGCTGATCACCACCATTATTCGCCAGAATGTTACCATCAAATGATAACTTTTGGGGGGTCTCTTGTGACATTTGTGAGCTAATTTTTTATTCCAGAGTTGTATGGATGATGTTAATATTTTTCTAATAACTGTCGTGATTTTACAAAAAGAATTGGAACCAAAAAAATAAAATTAATAATTCAAGTGGATGGGTTTAAAAAAAATAAATTTGGGGTGCAAAAAATAGTCTTTTGAACCACAAAAATGTAAAAAAAAAAAAGCGACGCGATTCTTTTTTTTTTTTTTTTTTTTTTTCCTGGTGGGAGATTAGCGTAATTGGGAAAGAACGGTTTAGTGCAGCTTAGAACAGACTAGATTTTCTGTCCCAGTGGTGTTTTTGTGGGACGTGATTATTTTGGACTATCAGTTTAAGATGCGTGTAGCGTGCGCATGAGCTTTAAGCGCAATTGCGTGAACAAAATGTGTGAGATAGAAAGTGCGGCGTTTATTATGGTCGCGCATTGAAAGAATCGCGTCAAGTTTGAGTTTGATTAGGATCAGACGTGAGCATTAAACAAAGGGCGTTATTAACCAACTACCAACTCTACAAAAACATCAAAAGATTAAATTAATTAGTTATAAATATAAGATTAAATATAATAAAAGAAATACGAAATGAAAGGAAAAACAAAAAGGGGGTAGTGAAGTTAAGAATACCGATACTGTTCAATTTTTTAGATTACCAAGATGGCACAGAATAATCCAACAACCAACCCGTTTGAAACAGTAACTAAGTGGGAACCAACGCCAGATTCTCCTGGTCCTTCACTTCCACTTTCAGATGCGGAAGCAGCAGAAGCAGTAGAAGCAGTAGAATCAGTAGAATCAGTAGAAGAAGCAGAAGCACTCTCAGAGCCATCTGCAGCAGAAGTAGTTGAGACTTCTGTAGTAGTGGCAATACTAGTCTTTGACCCAACGACTTGTGCAGAGGTTGAACTATTTGAAGAGGTAGTAGTAGAATTTTTCGAACCAGTCCCATTAGCAGCTGTGGAATTATTTTTTCCGCCGCCACCACCAACAACAGGAGTTGGTTTACCTTCACCCGTCTCTGTAGCTTTTGTGGCAACAGTTGATGAGACAGGCTCAGTAACTGTAACCAAAATTGGTGCTGAATTACTAGTTGGGTCCGCACCTGATACAGCTGCAGAAGTATCGACGGAATCGCTAGTATGGGTTCTGCCAGAATTCCCACCTCTACCTTTTGGAGACCGTTTGAATGGCCCATCAACACCACCACCCCCACCAATAACAATTCGTTTCTCTAAGTTTTCCTCAAAATCTCGTCTAGCCATTTCCATGATAGGTAAATGCTCAGAGCAGATATCAATCATGCTCTTTTGAGCAAGCTGAACAGTTTCATTATTACCACAAGTAGATTGTAAACAGCTGCCTATTGAGGATCGGTTGTCAACACACAAACAAGTCATATTTTGCATTTGGCCACTACATGCGCCATCTCGGGCTGTTTTTCGAACACATTCTAGTAAACAAGCCGGAGGAGTTGTAGTAGCTAGTATTGTGGTTGATAATAAAGTCAAAGTAGATAAAAAATACTTCATTTTGTTAATACGATTGTCTTGGAATGTATATATTTTTTTTTTCAATATCAATAAATGCGAGTGTGATAAATGAAGAAATTAATAAAAATATAAAAATAAAAAGAAGGAAAGAAAAAGTTGTGAATAGTTAGATAACCATTTTTAACCAATTGGTTCTTTGTGGGACCATGGCAAATGATTGTAAATCTAAATTATTATTTTTTTTTGTAACAATTATCGCAATTTAATCAAACATGTATAAATAAAGTTTATTTCCCATCACCACCAAAGCCTTGCAGCGAATACCTTTTTAAAAAACTTTGCTCCGATTTTTTAGTACCTTCAATTCGTTTTAAAGCAGTTTCGCAAGCTTGCAACCTATTTTGAAAATCTAACCAGGTTTGGTTTTGATTATTTAGTGTATGGATCCAAATTTTCACCAACTGGGCCGATCTAATACTCAGCTCCTCAACTAATTGAACCAGCTCATCGATTCTTTGATTCACATGAAATAAAGAATCCCGTAGCTTGGCCAAATCTCGGGATTTTAAGCTCGACGGTAGCTCCAACGACTCCAATGTTTCTAATTTGCTGAATACTTTTTCTATCAATTCAAGCCGAGATAAAACCGCTAATCTTTTTTCATCATCACTTTTGTCATCATTTGTAGCTGCGAGAGGGTTCCACAATTCTTCTAAATCGTCCCATAACCCAGAATTGTGAAGTTTTTCTGTGACTGTTATAACTTGGGGCTGTTTTTTTGATAAAAATTCGTTAACCACGCGCTCTAAATCATCCATTTGATTTTGTAGGTTCTTGGAATCTTCAGAAGCGTCACTTCCTGCTACACTCTCTAGGTACTCCAAACGTTCTTTTATCGTTGATACTGAGTCGTCCATACTGGCATTAGCTATGTCGTGTTACTAGAGTTTTTTTTGGTTTTCTTTTTTTTTTTTTGAATTGCAGCTCTGTGGCTCCGAATTAATTAACTTTTATATCGGGGGAGGATTTAAGTTAGGCTCCGGTTTTAAATTTAAGTAAAGAAGCCGCTGCCTCGCGTATACATTGTACATATTTATTATACGATAGACACAGCGTGATGGGGTCAACGTTGTTTATAGAAATCAATCAAATGGTTTATCAATAAACTCAATTGCAACTAAATTAGTCCGTAGAGTAATGAAAGGTAATATATCATTGCATGTTGTTGTATTTAATTATATATGCTATCTTTAGAGTATGCGGCATTTCCTTAATTGGGAATCAATTTCTTAGCGGCCACACTTATTTTCCTTCTGAACTTTCTGGTGGAGTGGCTAATACCACGTTACTAATATCACGTTACTAAAAAGTTTAAGGGTTTGTAGCGGACCTAGAAATCATGTATCCTCTTAATATATAGAGGAGATGTTCAATTTTTTTAAACTAATTCCAATAAGTTGGATGTGGTTTAATGTTGCCCTAAAATTCTTATTAGTTACAGTACCAAATTACGCTCTTAATATGTTGGATGAGTTCATAATGAGCTTTTTTTTTTTTTTTGTTGACGATATATCTGATGGCTATACAACCTGAATATACTAAGTTGCGGAAATTTCGAGAATGAGCTTGGAAGAACATCTAAGAAATAAGCTTACATATGTAGCAAAATTCCATCTGACAGTATCATCGATGCTTGCGTCGTGAAAGCCTCGCCAACGATCAAGGTTGACGTATTTGTTGAAATTTCTGCCCATTTATAAGTATACGCTTGCAGCCGGCAAACAAACAGTATATGAGCCTAAACTCGGACAGTTGCCGAAAATTTACAACCGCAACTCGACTGACATCATAACCAATTTTGGCGAGCCACACGGCCGCATCTAGCATAAAAGGGAAAAAAAACAAAAAAAACAAAAAAGAAGAAGAAACATCAAACCAGAAAAAAGCCAAGCTTGGAACAAAAGTAGCAATAGCAATGAACAAGAGGGATTCGATCAAAACGCCCCGTAAAGTTGCCCAGCATCAAATTAGATTTAGAAGAATACTTCGGCAAAGAATTGCTAGGTTTCGCCAACATTCTAATGCCATTTGAAAAAAAAGTATAAAAGGTAATCCACATCTCACAATTTCTTTCAGGATTTTTTAGTTTATATTATCAACCAAATTATAAAAAACAAGAAATTCAAAATGCCGAAAAACAATCAATCTTATACTGACAAGCGATTTCAATCCTCTCGAAACTTTAACCGAATTGAGGATAAGTTTCTACAAGAAGAATCATTCCGAAAACAATGTCAAGGTTTAGGGTTTACTAGTGCGGTCATTTTGAGAAATGACGTTGGTGATGAAGCTATCTGGTATTTAAAGACCACTACTCCTGGTGATTTAGGTAAAGAAATCGACGAAGGCGATGTTAAGAAGGATTACTTGAAAGAACAACGATTGGTCTATTTTGGTGATGACCAACAAGTCTTTGTTCCAGAAGTTGAAGTACGAACTAGCGATGAAATTTTTGGTGATATCTGTGCTGGTAAAATCTCAATCAATGACGCTTCAAATAGCCATGATTTGCAAATCAAGGGCGATGTGGCCAAGGCTACCTCTTTAGACAAGATTTTTAACATCTCCTTGTCAAGTCCTGAAAAGTAAATAAACGATACATACTATTATTTTTATTTATTTGTAATTTATAATAAAAAATAAGCATTTCTATTATTGATAAGACACGTCTCTCTTATATATATATATATATCCGGATATTAAAAATTATAACAGCTATATAAAAAGCATAATAAGATAATAATATATATCCGGATATTAAAAATTACAACAGTTATGTAAAAAAAAGCATATAATAAGATAATAATAGGATTAATGATAAAAAAAACTAACAATAGTAAAATTAAAAATTAAAAAACCATTCTATAATTTTGGCTCGCTATCCATATAAGTCGACAAATCTTGTCTTGGAGTTGGTGCTTCAGTCAAACTTAAGGACGATTTAAACAATGCAACATTATTGATTTCAACGCCATCTGGGTATCCAGTATTTTCTTTAGCCAGTCTCGAATTAATATCTGCTTTTGCTTTATTTAGTAGTTCTTCAACAGTTTTTCTTGAAACATTCTTTTCCTCAATCAATTTTTTGCTAACCAATTCTAATTTAGCATCAACGTCTTGTTTTTCCGAACTTTCGCACAATGCTTCGATATCAGAGCTTTCCAATTCAATTTTATAACCACTGCTCAAGTTGACAACACATGAACTAATGACTGCTTCTAAAGATGGTTCTGGCGTACATTGGGATTTCAAGTGAACAACCAATTTAGCTCGTTCTTCGCTCTGTGGGCAAACATATTTCTTGGCTACTTGAATCAAATCATCTTGTTCAATTTTTTCAATCAAATGTGCATCATCTTCACTCTGACTAAAATGATAAAATCCGGCTTGAATCTGACTCCAGTATCGATCAGTTTCTTCTCGTAAATTCTTCCTTCGTTCCAGTTTCTTGGATATCAACGCTTGTTTATGATTGACAAATTCTTCTGGGGCCATATCTTCAATTGTTTTGATTAACAACCTCAAAAAATTATCAATTCTTTCTTCCAAATATTCAGTACTCCGCTCACTTTGGATCAACACTCGATAACCCATTGTGGTTCTAGTAGCTCGGATACCACCAAATACAACATACCCCAATTGCTCCTTGGTTCTCAGTTGGTTAAATACAGGTTCAGAACCGATTTGCGAGAACAAGTCCAATTTAGCTTTCAAAAGTCGATCATTCATTTTACCCCATTGTAAAATATACTCAATAACTGAATTAACATTCTTTGGATCTCCCAATGCAACGTTATAGTACTGACTGCTACCTGAAGGCATGTAATAAGATCTTAAAGGAATTCGTTGGCCCATCGACAACGGACCAGCTTCAAAGATGTCAGTGGTCAATTTTGAAATTTCAACGGCCTTTTCTCTAGTCAAGTTACCATTGACCAAAATTTCAAATTGCAAGTTTCTTAATAGCTCAGGTAAAAATCTATCCAAATCTTCAGCTTTAGTCAACTCCAATTCTTTAGCTTTTTCTTCAATTTCCCAAACATTTTCATTCAATAAATAATGGCTAAAAGTGGCAACTTGGGAGTATGGCAAATTATAGCCGAAATTTCTATAAAACCGTTGATGTCGCTCCTTTAGTACTGAGAATCTTCCTTTATCAACTTTGTAATCTCGCAATTTAATCAACACCCGTTCCAATAAGACCGGCAATTTGTGGTTAAAGCCGCCCACGTATACGCCCAAGCCCCCCTTAACTAGATTGACATCATATTTCAATCCAGCAATTTCAGCATCATAAGCATATTCAACCAAACTTTCATTGATTAGGGCAGCCAACAACGACGTATTGACTGCATTAGCTGGAGTAGCATGAACAATTGGTGTTTTCAACGTAATATGAACATCTGCTTTTGGAATCCAAAATGTATCATCTTTTTTATGCCATAATAATAATTGGTCAGTTTGTTTTACCAACTTTGGAAATTTCAATCGATCTTCCGGTTTAATTTCCTTCTTTTGAACATCAAAATCAGTTGGAATAAAATCATTCTTAGATGGCAAATGCAACTCTTTGGACAAAGGAGCATTTTTCATTCTAGAGACCAAATCTTCATCAATATCTTTAGATAAATATTCAGTCCCATACCATTGTTCGTTTTGGGCCAACCCTTCCAAATCTTGGCTAACAACAAAAATTCGACAATTTTCTGGAACAAAAAATCGTTGCAAATCTTGAATATGTTTTTTATTAAACTCGCGTAATAAATGATGACTTAATAACACATTTCTTGGTAATTGTAGTCGTTGCATAACACTTGCTAATCTGTAAGTGGTATTAATTGATCCAGCCTTCTGCTGGAATCTGAACTTCATTTCAGCTTGGACCTTTAACTCGTCGAAAATCCATTCATAAGGTTCGTGCTGTTTTAACATGTTCAAATAACTAAAAACATCCTCCACAGCTTGTTGATAATTCTTAATGCCTTTTTCAGTCAATTCAATATCAATAACAAAAACATCCGTACCGTCACAGATATGTTCAGCGCCTGCAGATAAGCTTGTTGCCAACCCTTTTGCTTTCAACAGCTGTAATAACGACCCTTTGCCTTCGTGTCCGACCAAATGAGAATAATAAACAGATGGTTTTGTTTGATTGAAATGCCGTTGATCTGGGATTACAAAGTCTAATGATAAATGTTTGGAATCCATAACTGGTTTGGCAAAAGTAATTTTCTTCTTGCAATTTTCAGGGAAAGCTTCAGTATCGTAAGTTGGAGCCGGTCTATCGATGTTTTTAACAGCGCTAAACTTTTCACTAACCCATTGCTCCAATGTATCCAAACTTTCTCTACCCAACACTACCAACTTCATCAAATTAGCAGAATAGTGTTCAGAATGGAACTTTAACAACTCTTGTCGAACATCAACACCTCGCTTTTTAGGATCAGTTTCTAATGTCGTCAAATTACCTGTCGAAAATTTATTGTATGGATGATTTGGATTTGACAATGACCTATCTAGTTGGTGTAATCTCCAATTATCACTTTGTAAATTCTTTTTATTTTCAGAATCAACAGCTCGAATCTCTCGGTCACGACATTCTCGCAAGAATAGTGGGCTGATGAAAAACTGCGCAAATCTGTCCAAAGCACCTTCCAGGTAGTTGTGAGAAATATCAAAGAAATAGTTGGTTTCATCAGCGGAAGTATAAGCGTTTGAGCTACCAGAATGCTCACTTAAATATAAGCTGTAATCGTTTTCAACGGGGTATTTTTCAGTTCCCATAAATAGCAAATGCTCGCAGAAATGAGCCAACCCTGGTAAATCTGGTGGATCAGCATATGAACCAACATTGACATCTAGCGCCGCCGAACCTTTGTCACATTCGGGATCATGGATCAATAGCGCTTCTAGTTTATTTGGTAATGTAACAACACGATATTTCCTATCATCAACGGAAGGTCGTTCCAAGTCAGCTGCAACTAAGTTAGTTAAACGCGAACACTCGTCCATATTTCCTTTATCTATAATCATTAGTATTAGTTGAGTATTTTTTTTTTTTGTTTTTTTTTAATTTTTTTTTTGTATATAAAAAAGTGATTTGAAAAGAAAGAAAAAATTAACACAAAAGCGATCCAAAATAACTTAATAATTTCTCACTTACTAATAGACAAGTTTTTTTTTTTTTTTTTTTTTTTTTTGGGAACGAAAAAACCAGGTGAACACACGCCAAAAGTAAAAAATAAAATTTAAAACAAATAAGGCAGTGGCAGCGGAATATTACTTACTATTGTTATTAGATGACACCTTGTTGGACAAATGTAGAGATCGCTGGGTTTTAATTGTGAAGACAGGAGCCGAGAACCTGGCTGATGGGTAAGATTGTCGCTTAATATTGGGCCTGATATTATTCCACGATCTCGTTAGGAATAATCTCATGAAATGAAAAAAGGCTATTAAGTAGGCTGTTTTGATTCAATACGCGGGGGGGTTTTACTTCTGTGGTACTAATTCTATCGAAGTAAAGTCGTCGCCGATGCACGTAGAAATTTTTGATTTAAATGGAATGTCGAGAACGCTTTGGCGAAGTAAATTTATTGAGGAAGAAATTAAATTAGAAAAAAAAAAGTCTTTGTGTTTTGGTTTATTCACTGTGCAGAATCTTCTTTTTTTATACGTACTGGACGCATGGGATTCATGCACGGATATCGCTTTAATTGCAACTTCGGGTGGGAGCTTATTGCGATTGAGAAGAACCCTACAGCTGGAATGTGAAGCAATAACTATAATATAAATCCATGATGAACTTGGATTCTGCGCCATAGGACAAATGGCATTTTTAATTGCGGTGGACAATTTGATACTTGCAAACACATACGTAAGTATTTTCAGGAGTTCAGTTCTACAGTTTGCTGTATTCGATTGAGATCAATTGGCCATGTGTACTTCTACCTATTGTTTTTTCTGTTTATTATTTTTGGTCTACAAGGTTGATGTTTAGTACTGTAGAAGCTCCATGTAAATTAATGATTTATACCAGGCGGTCGCAGTTTCTTTTTGAAAAAAAAAAAAAAAATTTAATTTCGAAACTCTACTACAATTATTACGTATATAAATCCTATATATTTAAAGCAGTGTTACGAATCGAGATAATTAAGTATTTTTCTATATTGTTATTACTGCGCAGTTGTTAATATGAATTCAGATAGGTTGCAATAGTTTAAAGATTTCATTGTTGAATTTAACTAAGGTGTTTTAGTTAATTGACAGTAGTAGAATAAGTTATAAGTATTTCGAGATATATTATTAGGCCAGCTCTTTTTTATAAGTTTGAACCCATCTTTCAATATATATAGTCAATATGGCAAGCCAAAACCTGCAGATAAAACTTACCCTTTAACCCTTGACTAAGCTTAAATCAAAATTCAATTAATTAAAATAGAAAATTATTTACCATGTGTTTGGCTCTCCCCTGTCTGGTGGCCTATTGTCTGTTTAAAAATAGCGCAGCTAAACTTACCTACGTACTGAATGCAGGAAATGTGAGGTTAAGTAATAATGATTCTTTCAAATCATATAGGGGGATGCGAATTCCCAAGGCCGGCCGCTTGCAATAGAAGTAGATTTATCGACAATAAACAAGTTAAAATAAGCATATACCCCAATAATTTTATAAATACGGGTTTTGACTTTATGATTGTCATTTGAAATTACGATCTTCCTTTTTTACTGACAAGGCTAAGAATAAAAATATAATGTAAGCATAGAAGCATGATGATGAGGGCATAAAGATTTCCACCACGGATCTCAAGAATTACCCTTTTCAGATCAAAGTCGGCAAACTTAACCAGTATGTATGATATAGTTAGTTGCCACCCACTGCAAAGCCAGAATTATTAGTTCATGATTTTTTGGTCTATGGATATATTGATGTACCTATAAGAACTCAAAATAAAAATTACTGGTAAAAACATCAGGTACCGCGATCAGTCTCAGATAGTTAAGTCCAAGCGCGTTATGGATAATGGACTCCTCGGTGATCTAAAGTACAGTGGCTTGAAATTGCTATTGTCAACTTTCAGTTGTTTTGTAATCCAAGTATAATGATATTATGCTTGTATTAGATGAATAAAGTTTTAATAATAAACTTGCGTTAATCCAATAAATTCATATAGTACTGCACTCCGCATTGTATTATAAATTCCATGGTTTGGATACGC
The DNA here is from genome assembly GCA_030564365.1 of Blastobotrys arbuscula. NCBI lineage: Eukaryota > Fungi > Ascomycota > Dipodascomycetes > Dipodascales > Trichomonascaceae > Blastobotrys > Blastobotrys arbuscula. The sequence continues at coordinate 15,967 of JAJLUN010000013.1, read as the reverse complement.
TGCCGTCAGCATGTAAGCCCAAATCTCACCGAAAATATTACCGATAAAATACAGTTTATTATTTTCCCTCATGCACCCCACCAGTTCAGAAATAATAATTTGTCGATTGCTGCAGGAGGTAAATTAATACTAGTCCGAAACAATTTTGGTTATGCTTGAATTAAACCTGGTTCATTTATATTTGTCTTTCAACTAGGGCTGTAAGTATAATTGGAGGCTGAAATTTTTTACGCAGAAAAAAGATACAATAACTGACCGCATGCATCCATGGTCAAGAAGCGAATAGCCCTCTAGTGGAAACTCCATACTCCACTAAAGTCGGAGAATGCTGATCTAATGCTCACACTAGGTGGAAACAAAAAATAAATACTTCCAACATAGCACTATGATGGGTCACTCCCTGAGGGTTCGTCATAAGCAAAGCCTGCCTCCGGTGTACAATCAAGTTCCACGGCCCGCAATTTAAACAGAAAAACAAGAAAGTGCCAGCAGTTAGTCGATCGATAGGAAATACAAAGGACAAGACATCCACCAGTAGCATTTCACAAATGAAAGGAACAACATATATTTTTCACATGCTTGGGTATGGTAGATCTACAAAAACGCAGAGCAGTTAGCGAAAAATAATAAGCTAATGAACATAATAATTGCTCTTGCAAAAAAAATCCAGTTCCAGATATAATGAAAGCGGAAAAGGTCAAACATTTTTATTTTATTTTGATTTCTAGAGGGTTCAGTCAATTGGTCTTCTATAGTATAATCTATTTTATTCTCGAAATTATTGATCATTTATTAAAACTTTGCTGTGCTTACATTGTCATCCATTGAATCTGAGTTGGTTCCAGGTATCATATATACTATGTTTGCGTTCCAGAGCTAACTGCACAGTAGGAAGAAGCTCAAAACTTCCGCGTTACCAGCTCAGACCGAGTGTTTTCCTTGTAGGACATGGTGAAATTATAATTCAGCAGTGAGGCGGCTAAAAATATAGTTCACACAGGAAAATAATTATATCTTGATATGTATATAAATAAATAAATAACGATATAGCATGTAAACATTGAACGATAAACAAATTGTTTAATTCAACTGTTGTGGCTGAAAACTAGTAGATAAGCTGATCGGTAGGGCTGGGCCCAAAAAAAAAAAAAAAAAATTTTGGCGGCTGAAAAAATTTAGCGCTGATGCTAAATTTTTTTTTTCATCTTATTAATAGACGTACTTTGCGTCACTAAAAATAGCTAACTTATCATGATAAGATCACAAATTACATATACACAAAAACATATTCTAAGGTTAAGTACACAAGGGTCTCTGAGGCGAAACTCAACTTTATTAACGACGAAATTTATTGATAGATCACCTAGTCAAGATGATAGAGTTTATGTTGCAATGAGTTCTGGTGTCGATTCATCCACTGTTGCAGCAATGATGGCGGGAAAGTACAAAAACGTGAAAGGTGTCTTTATGGCCAACTGGTCAAGTACCTCGAAATGTATGGAAAGTGATTGGAATGATGTACAAAAAGTATGTGACACTATTGGTATAGATTGTCAACGAGTGAACTTTGAACGAGATTATTGGCTGGAAGTTTTTGAACCAATGATAGAGATGTATAGAAATGGTTTAACACCTAATCCTGATGTTTCCTGCAATAGACAAATCAAGTTTGGTGCGCTAATGAATTTTTTAAAAGCTCAGGAGGGTGGAAAGGACACTTGGTGGTTGGCTACTGGGCATTATGCACGTGTAGCACAACTAAATGACCAAGTGCATCTATTAAGACCTAAGCATCTGGCCAAAGACCAAAGCTATTATTTATCATCAATAGATCCAAAAGTTCTGGATAAAATTCTATTTCCATTATCATCCTATACAAAACCAGAAATTAGGGAGTTGGCTGCCAAGTATGGTTTGCACACGGCTACCAAAAAAGACTCACAAGGGTTATGTTTTGTTTCACAGTCTCATAATAACTTTAAAAATTTTCTGAATGAATATGTCGAAAGTAAACCGGGTGATGTAGTTACAGAAGAAGGTAAAGTTGTTGGGAAACATAATGGTATTTGGGATGCCACGATTGGTCAAAGGTCAAGCATATCGATGCCTCAAGGTGACCCAGAATGCAGAGGGCAATGGTTTGTTAGTGACAAAGATATTGACAAAAACCGATTGGTTATTGTTAGAGGGAGAGATAATCCATCATTGTTCGCAACTGGAGCTGTTTGTAAAAATTTTCATTGGTTGGGCGATTATTCTTCTATTGACCCAAAAGAGTTGAGTGTTCAATATAGATCATTGCAAGATGCAGAGCCTGTTGAACATTTAAAAGTTGATGGAACCTATGTTAGTGTAAAATTTCAAACTTCACGTCGAGCGATGGCACCAGGTCAATATTTAGTGATCTATCATGGTGATACAGTATTAGGAAGTGGCGTTATAGAAACAACTACGAAACAAAAACAAAAAAAAATAGAGTTTTTGTAGTATGCATTCATTATTTATTCTAGACATGTTGAGCTTGAAATAACTTTGATAATGTTTTCAAATTATTTCACACGTTAATACAGCATGGATCGTCACATATATCGTGTTATTATCATATATTTCATAGCTCGCTTCTCCAAAAGAAACAAAAAATTTAAGCCGCGCGAAATGTGGGACCGCGGGGGTCGGAAGCTTTCGTAAAATCGCGCTATACTAAAACTTTCAACGGTACGAAACATTTGACCCGCATAAAAAATATGTAAACACACACACACACACACACAAAAAAACCGCTCATTTTTGATTCTGTACGGTGCATCTCCCAACCCCAAACCCCCCCCAATACACAACTGCGGGCAAAAACCTTGTTTCAAGAATTCCAATCTAAACATCAAACCCCAAACCATTACGACAATTGAGAAACAACAAAACATCTCTCGGTGTTAACTAAAAGTTATTTATTTGTATTTGAATAATATTTTACAAACACAATGATATGGCCGTCGTCCACGCCTAGTCAGTATTGTTTGCCAAAAGTGGATGATGATGACGGTGTTCTGGCATTCAGCCCATTAAAGGATGACAAAATTGTAGCCATAGGTACCAATAAACACGTATTCATGACAGTGGTACTTACATGGAGAGGTGTTTATGTGTATAGAATCAAGCCATGGTGTACAGTAGCGACATTTGTTAGAACCACGAAAAATATCGAGGATCATGGGGACAATGAAGGCCTATCAATTAGATCAGATGGATCGTTAATTACAGTAACAACAACTAATGGTAGTATATTGAATTTTTCTATATCAACAGTGGCTAGCGGTAACGAGGTGTGTCATTTTGTTACTAGTACTAAAGATGGGTCCATTAATGCATACCCAGGGCCTGGTGAAAGTAATGGGGTTCGAGAGTTAAAGTTAAGGTTTAGAAGGGCTATTAAAGTCCGTGCCCAGATCTCACAGGCTTTAGTATTAGAAGACTCTTTGATGGTAATTACTAAAGACCCCCAGACAATACAGCTAATGAAATGGACAGATGAGAATAAAAAACTGTATACAGTCTCCTTGGATGACATAAAATGGCTACCCCAGGATGAGTTTGTGACTAAACTAACATATTCAAAACCAATGTTTACTTTTGCATTCGTCACATATTCTGGTAGAGCATATGCTGCGACATTGGATGAGCAGGAAGATAAGGCTAGTTTTGAAGGGCATTTATTTCATGAACCCGGTAAAAATGACAAGTTTGATGATAAAGCTGTGAATGTAGCGATTAATGCACGGTTTAGTGTTATTGCAGTTGGGTGTTCGAGAGGTAGAGTTTATTTGTACAATGTTAAGGATCATAAAGGATCAATAAAATTGATACGGGAAGTTAATACGCCTGCTTCATCAACTGGACCAATTCAAGTAATGAAATGGAGCCATGATGGTTATGGGTTATTTATTGGATATGAAAATGGCTGGGGGATTTATTCAACTTATGGGATGTTAACTGCATCATCATTCTTAAGTAAAACTGAACAGCGGAATAAAGAAGGGTGGTTAGATGGTATAAAAGAAGCTGAATGGTCGATATCGGATACAGAAATTATGATGGTTCCAAATAATGGTGAGTTATGGTCAATGACTGTTTGTAAATGGGGTGCATCTACTAACTTTTCTCATGGTAATTTAACAAGACCTGTATTGTTTACTGATACCAAATTGATGGTATATAAAGGTCATGAACAAAGTGATATCACTACAATTGATCGAGATGCATTGCTGTGGGAACAAATTGGTGCTCCAGCGGCATATATATCAGAACATTGGCCTGTAAAGCATGTAGAAATCAGTCCAGATGGTAGTCTGTTGGCTATTGCGGGAGGTAGAGGATTATGCCATTATAGTTTAACATCGAATCGATGGAAGATGTTTTTGGAAGAGTATATGGATCGAGAGTTCACTGTTAGATCGATGTGTTGGTATCATTCTCTATTAATCGTTGGGTTAGATAGTGAAGAAGGGACGAATGAAATACGAATATATGCTAGGGAAGCACCATTGGACTCCCAAAAAGTGATATTTTGCATGGATTTCCCAGCATCTATATTGAAATTATGTGTGGAAGATGATTGGTTATTGGTCTATACTTATGACAATACATTATCTTTTTTCAAATTAGATTATAATCAACGGCAACGCAGAGTTAGCATGCAACTAGATTATGCAATTGGGGTCAATAATATTGTTGAAAATCCATTAAGAGTTAAATCGGTTCGATGTTTACCAGATGAAAGTAGCACTGACGCTAATGGGAACATTATCAATGTTCGGCAATGCCCATTGTTAGTGTTAGTGGATGGAATTTTGGTCTTATTGCAACCTAATCATAGAGATAATGAAATTAGATATGAACGAATATTTCTACATCATAACATTGAATTCTTTACTATTACGATTACTACCGCAAACTCAGAGGATTCGAAACGATCACTATGGGCATTTGACGGACACGATATGTTGGTATGGTTGAAAGACTTGACAAAGCAAAAGCAACTTAAAGATTTGATTGAATGCCAAAAGTTAAATGAGGATGAAGATGATCCTTGTAAAATTTCAGTTGAAACGTATCCGTTGGCGTTATTACTCAATAAAGGTATTATCATGGGAGTGGAATCGGATATGGTTCTACCACGAGACACATTTCCGTATACATATTATAAGCCGCTAGCGACAACACAACTATTTCTACCGCATTTATTAGAGTCCTATCTAAGAATAGGGGATGAACAACGATCATTGTCATTAGCTAAAGCATCAGAGTCGCTAAAATATTTCCCACATATTTTGGAAATGTTAATGTATCGATTGATAGAGTTTGACGATCCGACTGATAACGACAATCCATCTAATACATTGGTAAAATCTATTAATTTATTGAAAAAATTCCCACAACAAATGTTAGATGTAATGGTAGGATGTACACGAAAAACCGAAGTTAGCTATTGGAAACGATTATTTGCTGCCGCTGGATCACCACATGAAATGTTTTTACAATGTATCAAATTAGGCAAGCTACGTACTGCAGGAGGGTACCTATTGGTATTACATAATTTGGTCAACAGTTATGAAGATACAATTAAGGACACTGAAACGGTGATGAAATTGGCTCACGAGACTGGTGATTGGAATTTGTGTAAAGATTTGTCAAGATTTTTGATGGCGTTGGATAATAGCGGTGAGCAGTTGAAAAAAGTATTGGATGCAGTTAATATTAGAATTTGTACATAGATAGTAATAAAAAAGAAAGAAACAAACGAAGAAATCAGTATAATCTTTTAAGCAGTACCATGAATGAATCGGTCAATAAAGTGATCTGATTTTGGTTTTTCAAAAGTACCTTCTTCGGATTCGAAGAATCTGTGAACATGAGGGAATTGTTTCCAAAAGTTGATAGTTTCTTGGAATTCCATTTGACCCTTAGCGTGTAACATTGAAATTACACCAGCATCTTTAACATATCGTTGTCGTTCGAATTCTTGTCTAATTTTAGTTCGAATCTTAGCTGCTGGGTATGGTAATTCATAGGTAGCACCAAAGGTTGGTGCATATCGCATAAACCGTCGATATAGCGATAGAACATTCCGTCGTGCCTCAGTTGGATTTGATAAATATTTTGTGGTTTGGGCGTATGCAGTTGCTTGTGTCATTTTTTTTTTGGTATCGTTATTATATATGAGAGGTGAAAAAAAAAAAAAAAAAAAAAAAAGGTTTAATTGTGTAAAAAAAAATTGTCGTTTGGTAATTGGATGGCTCACCGAGCGATTGTTACAGATGCTTGCAAAGGCGTAAGTATTAACTAAAAGTCCCAATACCGTGCGGCTCGCTTCCTTCTTTTTTGTTTTGTTTTAATAAACGACTTCCGGGTAATAAAATGTTTAGGTTTATCGGTGAAGGAGGGGGGAGGGTTATTTTTGTTTTTGTTTTTGTTTTCCTAGCTTATCACAAAAATGCTATTAACCAACGACAATGACCAATGTGATGCCTTTCGTCACCCTTCACCCTGGAATTTAACTGTTTCATTGGGTTTAACTGTTGGCATTGTTTTATCCTACGTGCCACAACATTATCGAGTCATAAAACGCAAAACTAGTGAAGGTATATCTCCGTGGTTTTTGTTATTAGGAATCATATCTGGGGTATGCGCAGTGTGTAACATCTGGTTACTAGGTGGCCAGATTTTTCATTGTTGTAGTATTGTTACAGGGGGTGAATGTTTTGCCTCCACTTTAGGTATTGCTCAGATTACTTTACAAGCTGTTAGTGCATCCTTGATTTTAATATTGGTTTTAATCTTTGCCAGAAATCAACCATTCGAATCACCAGTAGAATTTCAAAAAATGAGGCTAGTCGGGAAATACAGCTTTGTTGGTGTATGTATTGCATTCACCATTTCGCTAGTTATATTTTTTAAAAATCCAGGTATGATTCGTTTCACTGCTGATATGTTTGGTTTAATTGGTGCCGCATTGGCAATGATTCAATACATGCCACAAATTTATACCACAGCAACTTTACAACACGCGGGCACATTGAGTATCCCCATGATGTTGATCCAAACTCCTGGTGGGTTTTTGTGGTCTGTCAGTCTAGCCAACCGTCCAGGAACCACATGGAGTAGCTGGTTACCTTATTTCACTGCTGCTTCTTTACAAGGTATTTTGTTAATAATGGCAGTATATTTTGAAAGCCGCAACAAAAAGCGAGCCGCACAGGCAGCAGCTAATGATGGCTCCTATTGTCATATTCATCCAAATTCAGAAAATGAGCCTTTATTGCATTAAAATTTTTATTTTTTTTATTTATTTATTAAATATTTCATATATATACATATATTATCTAGAAAGAAATAGTCTTGAAACAGCAGAACCCTTCGGAACCAGTAGCCACCATCCCACCTGGGAATTGTCTATTAAAATGTAATTCTTTGACATCACGTTGCCAATGCATAAATAACATTTGTGGCGGGATATCACCTAATCCAACCTCTTCCCGTTTCTTTTGTTCTTCTGCATCATCTTCTAATGATAAATCCCATAAAGTAACCGTACTATCATCACTCCCAACTGCAACCATTGTTTCATCCAGTGGACTGAATTCAATACATGTAATTGGTTTTTTATGGAAATCAAATGTTGCAAATTGTGCTGTTTTGGATGCATCTTTATCACCAAACCGTCGTAAATCCCAAACACTCCATGATCCGTCGTCATGGCCACTGGCCAATAAATGATCTTTGCATTTATTCCATGACATAACATTAACATCACTATTAGAAGCCTTGACACTAATTTGAGGAGTTCGTTGATTGGATCGAATATCCCAGATTCTAACATGGCCATCAGCACCGCAACTTGCAAAAACGTTTTCTTCACTTGGTGACCATTGAATGTCTTCAACAGATCGATTATCATAATGCTCTACAACTTGGAACGGGTTTTTATCAGTTGACCAACCATTCTTTGTTCGTCGAGTTAAATAAATTCTACCATCCATATCACCAGTCAATAAAGCACCTGTTTTGATCAATGGTGACCAATCAAGACCATAGCCTTCGACGTTACCATGGTTTCGAATTGTATGGGCTGGTCGGTTTTTAGACTTGTCAATTTTAGTCCCTGGGTTATCAAACCATTTATAATGTTGAGTGATATCCCAGATGTATGCTTCACCAGATTCGGACATGCTAGCTGCGAAAAATTCGCCTGTTTGTTGACAATGTGGATTCATTCGAACTCGATTGGTGGTGTGAGGAGTCGGTAATTTCAAAAAATCCATTCTAGCGTTTGTATCTTCGCCTTCTTCTTCATCATCATCTAATTTAACATCTTCATCATCATTTTCATCTCTAATATAAGTTTTGTACATTTGATCAAATTTAAATACAGTAATGCTGTTATCTTTAGCTCGTGCCGCTTGTGTCCCAGTGACTAGATAAGTGCTTTGAGGATATGAAGTTCTACTATCACCCAAATGATCAGGAATAACGTCAAAGGATAATGATGGGAAATCAACACCAAAAGAGTGTAGCATTTTATAAGTACTCATATCTGGTTCCAAAGTTTCCCCAGGTTGTAATTCGCCATGTTTTTGTGGTAAAAATACTCGTTGAAGTTTAATCTTTGTATTATCTTGTAGTTCTGTTGTTGCATCTTCTTCAATTCGTTTCAATGCTTTGCCTTTACCACTATCAGCGATCATATCTGAATCATCATTTTCGTCGTCATCAATATCTGACCCATCAATTTCATGAATCTCATCGTTTTCTTCATCACCGGAGATGCCTTCTAAATCGCCATATTCTTCTTCTTCTTTGTCAATTTCCATTTTAGATGCAGGTGAATCATTTGTAGATGTTTTTATTTGGCTGCTTTTACGAAGATGGTCTTCGTTAATTTCTGCTTGTCTTTTGGACATTTTTTTTTTTTTGTATTGTTGATATATTTAAAAGGATGAAAAAAAAAATTTCAATGTGAAAAAACTTTTTTTTTTTTTTTTTTTTTTTTTTTTTTTTTTTTTTTTTTTTTTTTCAAAAATAAAGGAAATTGGCAAAAATCATTATCGCGGTCGGTGCCGATATTTTTAAACCTGTAACGTTCAAAAGTTCACAGAAATTAACCGCCATTTTCTTTTTAACGACATAGCTAGATTATCAATAAAACAATATGAATAAATTGAGTTTCTTAGATATGGAGCCTCCAGCAGGATATATTCCTGGTGTAGGGAGAGGTGCCGCAGGATTCACCACACGTGGTGATCTGGGTACGGCGGCAAAACCAACAGATGAAAATGAGGATAACGAACGATTTAATGATGCAGATGAAAATACTAATGAAGGCGGTTTATTGGGAGATCGTACAAAAAACCCTGAAGACGATGAAGCAGATGAAATATTTAGAAAAATCGACGATAGAATGAAGGAAAGGCGGAAAAATCAACGAGAAGAGCGGGAGAAAAGAGAACGTGAACTGGCATTGGAGAGTAGTAAAGAAATGGCGAATAAATTTCAAACTGAGAAACGGGATTTGAGTGCAATGACTATGGATGACTGGGCTAATATTCCCGAGGCGGTAGATATCACCAGAAGAAATAAACGAAGAAGGTTGGAACAATTGGCTAATAGAAGAACATATGCTACACCGGATACATTAATCGCACAACGACAGGCACAGGGGCAAATGGAGAGTTCAATCAACCCTAATGAAAACGAAGGGGAAATCACAAACTTTAGGGCTCTAAGTGATGCGAAGGGGAAAATGCTGAATATGAAATTAGATCAATTAGATGATTCAAAGAATTCGATCGACGCAGATAGTTATCTAAAATCGTTAAATTCCCAGAATGATAATACCAGAGATGTAGAGAAATCAAGGGAATTGTTGAAATCGCTGGTAAAAACTACACCTAACGATGCTAACGCCTATATAGGATGGGCGAGATTGGAAGAGGGACAAAACAAACTTGGCAAGGCGAGGAAAATTTTACAAGATGGATGTTTAAAATGTAGAAGATCGGAAGATATTTGGCTGGAAAGTATAAGACTTAATGAAACAAGAAATGGTAAAATTTTAGCAGGCGAGGGGTTGAGTTATTGTCCAAATAGTGAAAAACTATGGATCAAAGCCGCAGAATTGGAAAGTAACAAAATCGCTAAAATTAAAGTGTTGCAAAAAGCATTACAAGATAATTCTGAAAATGAACGACTGTGGAAAGAATTGATTGAGTTGCATGATAATAAAAAGGAAACAAAAGAACTTTTACAAGCTGCAGTGGAAATGGTGCCAGGCTCAGAAGATTTATGGATGGCATACTCAAGGTTAGAATTGTCAAATTATAAAGAAGCCAAAGCTGTTTTGGGACGTGCTCGTGGGGCGTTGCGGACATCACGCGCAGTGTGGATCGCTGCGGCTCAACTCGAGGAGGAACATTCCAAAAATATTGAAACTATAACAGATGTTATGAAAAGAGCTGTTAAAGAATTAGGGGAACAAGACGCTCTACCGGGCAGAAATGTATGGATTAATGAGGCTCAAGTATGTGAATCTAATGGATATGTGTTGGCCTGTCATTCTATAATAAACGCCACTATTTCACTGGGATTGGACGATGATAAGGATAAGTTAAGCGTATGGAGGAAAGATGCCAAAAAATGCCTGGAAGAAAATAGTATAGAAACTGCCAGAGCAATTTATTCATATGCGATTGGATTGTTTAATAATGATTTGACATTATGGGAAGAAAGTGTCGAACTGGAGAAGAAGGATGGCACCAAGATATCATTATTATCAATGTTAGATAAATGTGTTTCCAAATTTCCACATAATGAAGACTTCTGGTTATTATATATCACTGAGTCGGAACCTGAAAAGGCTAGGCAGATACTGGTAACTGCTTTCGAACATAATCCTAATAATGAACTTATTTGGTTAGCGGCAATTAAACTTGAATCAGATAGCAGCAATGTTGATAAAACCCGACAATTATTGAAAAAATCACGTAAATTGGTAAATAGCGAGGTGATTTGGGTCAAAAGTATATTATTTGAACGTCGACAGGGGGACATAGAAACTGCATTAGAACTAGCTCAAGAAGGAATAGACAAATTTCCTACTTGTGCTAAGCTATACATACAATTAGGTCAAATTCATGAATTGAATCAAAAAAACGACAAGGCACAACAAATTTACACCCAAGGAATAAGAAAATGTCGATCAAATGAAACAATTTGGTTGATTGCAGCGGAGTTTGAATCAAAGCGAGGATTAACTGTAAAAGCACGAACTATTCTGGATAGTGCTGCATTGGATCATCCAAAAAGTGAACTAATTTGGCTAGCTAGAATCAGGCTAGAAAGATACCGGGCTCAGAATATGTCACAGGCCAATATGTTAATGAGCCAAGCGCTTCAACAGTGCCCAAAATCGGGATTATTATGGAGTGAGAAAATCATGATGATGAGCATCATTGAACGACAAAAGGTTCTTGCTGAAGCATTAAAAATGTCTGATAATAACTCCATAGTTCAATGCGCAGCTGCAAGAGCATTATGGGATCGGGGTAAAATCGATGCTGCAACCAAATGGTTTGAAAAAGCAATCAATCAAGAACCACAATTGGCAGATAATTATTTATGGTATTACAAAAGTTTGTATAATAACCCCGCAACTAGATCCAAAGCAGCTTCTATTTTGGAAAAGGCAATAGATAATAACATCCAGTACGGGTTTATTTGGAATCAGGTGAGGAAAGATTTGGTAAATTACCAAAAATCCATTTCCGAATTGTTCTCAATAGCTTTAGATAAATTACAATAAATATTTTCTTTCTCAATTTTTTTTTTTTGTATGTATATATATATCATTATTATTGACCTGATGCTTCTCTATACCATCTAACTGCCTTCTCAGCACCGACCGTAACAATCCCTTGACTGAAACCACCAACTACATTAGCACCCCAAGATTTCTTGAACCAAGCACAATCCATTAGAGGAGCATTGGACTCAGACTGGCTTGCGACACAAGTACGAGATTCCAGGGACCAAATCTTGCACTTCCCGTCATAACAAGTACTCAATAAATATTCCCCTGTTTCATTCCAATCTAGACTAAAAATCCAATTATCATGGCCCGGTAAATTTGCAATATGTTCTCCAGATGTGACATCATATAATGATATAATTTTGGAGTCCCCAGCAGCTGCTAGAAAGTTACCTGCCGGAGAAAATGCTACAGCTCTAATAGCAGATGAATGGCCCGACAATGAGTATGCTAATCGACCAGTATCAGTACTGTACATGTATAACCCACCTTTTTCAAACCCTACAGCTACAGATTCCCCATTTGGCATAACATCAACGCTAACACCAAAGCCTTTCTTATTAGTTTCAAAAGATTGTATCAAACACATCGTGTCGGTATTCCATAAGTGCACTTTACCTTCAATCGTTGATACCGCTAGCAAAGGCTCATCACGGGCAAATGCTACTGCCCATGAATCTTTTGAATTTTTAAAAATATCATCATTCTCATTTGTTAATTCGGTTAAATTGCCCAAATCAAATAATCTTAATTGAGCATCAAACCCCACTGATGCGAGTTTTGACCCTGATAAATCACAGGCCAAATGATGGATCCCATCAGAACCTGATCGTAACACCGTTGGTTTAGGCTCTTGCTCTTTATTTTCCCATAGAGTGATATCACCATCTCCCGACCCAGTAATCGTAAATTTTTCGCACGTAGTCACAGCAAAAATGTCACTCTTATGTGCTGAGTATGTGGGTTAGAAATTTTCAACTTGTTTTGTGGCAATACTTACCTTCTAAAACAGCGTTTGTCGCAATAAATGCATGACTCTATTATTGTTGTTAGTATTTTTTGTTTTAAAAAAAAAAAAAAGCAATAGTATAAAGGATCATACCATGATAACAATTTATTATTTAGAAAAAAGTCAGGACGTGAAGATGAAACGTTCGTATCAAAATAAACCTATAGTTTGAAATTGAAATTTTATGTGGGATCAAAAAAAAAAAAAAAAAAAAAAACCTGGTCAGATATCGGATCGGAGATGACTTGTTTTCTTGTTGTTTTTTTATTATTTTTAATTACTTGCAGTAATGTTCGGTTGTTGGGAAGTTTGCGCATGAATGAACCGTGTATTTTTTTTTTTTAGTGTGTGTGGTGTCATTGACACCTGAATCGGGTTAGCTCCGGAGCGGCTCATGTTGTCTCAGTTGTCTCGATTAGGATCTCAAGGAGACCATGCGACACAGATCGCATTGAACGAGGGAGGAATTTACCTGGAATACAGCTTACTTTAGCCGAATAATAAAATACCACAGCTGGTCTTAAACGTATACTTTGAGGAATAGGGGCCCGTTAGGATCTGTATTATTCAGTTTTGTTTCTTTTTCTAACAATCCTATTGTTTATTCATCTGCAATCCTCATTTCATCAATAAAATAAGAAATTTTAACGTCTAAGGCGACGCGTAAAACTGATGATCCCTTATTACCCTTTTCCAGCCGATGGACTATCCATAAATGGATATACTTTTCAATATTTATAAATATAGACAAAGTCGCCCTATGTCCACAATTTTCACTTCTTCTATCACTTCACTACTACTTTTCCAAGAATTCTAGTTCACTTTCACACTCTATTTTCAGTCCAGTTTCTTTCTTTAATTTTTTCACTATTTTGCATATTATCATGAAGTTCACTCATGCTTTTGCAACTTTAGGGTTACTATGTTCAGTATCCTGTTGCAGTCCAACTGGATTCGATTGTCAAGTTAAAGCCGGTCCTTTAACCATAAACGGTAATTGTAACGGTAAAACAGATAGTTATTTAAATATTCCATATGCTCAAGCACCAACCGATGATTTACGGTGGGAAATGCCAAAAGAAATTGAGAAAGAATCAACCATTGATGCCAGAGAGTTGAGTATTCAATGTCCATCCAAGAATGACTCTAGTGGCACTGAAGACTGTTTAGTATTAAATGTTTATACACCAAAGAAACAAGGCGATTCCAAAAAACCAGTTATTATTTGGATTCATGGTGGGTCAAATACAATGAATAGCGCTAGCGAAGAACAGTTGGATGGTTCAAATTTAGCCGAAAATGAAGATATTATTATCGTTACCATGAATTATAGATTAGGTGCATTGGGTTGGTTAAACGGGAAAAACTATGGTTTGGCTGATGTCATCAGTAGTATTAAATGGGTCAACGATTATATCGAAAATTTTGGTGGGGATAAATCAAAAGTTACTTTAGCAGGCCAATCATCTGGTGCAACTATGATTTGGTATTTGTTAAACGATAATAGTGTCAAACATTTGTTCAATAAAGTCATTATCCAATCCGATCCAGCGTTCCTTCCAGCTTTCGATAAAGCAGTTGAAATTGGGTTATCCAAAACTTTAGCTCAAAAGATTGGGTGTTCTGATAATAATGACCTTGAATGTTTAAGATCAAAGCCAGCCCAAGATATTGTGGCGGTTCAAGACCAATTGGGGAATCCATTGAATGGTGCATTCAGTTGGGGTCCAACTATTGATGGCGAGTTGATAAAAAAGACGACTACTCAAGCATTACAAGAAGGTTCATTGGTTAATTCTGGTGTTGATATGATAATTGGATCTGTGAAAGACGAGGGTGCACCAGCAGTTTATGATTTGTTAAACGGATATGAGCCAAAGGAATGGGTAGCTTATTTGATTGGCTTTATTCAAAAAGCTTTACCATCAGGCATCGAGGTAAGTGACTTTTTCCCAGACCTATGGGCACAATATGATGAAGATTTTCAACCAAAAGTCCAAAACTATACTGATACTGACATTATACAGCTAGGAAAAGATCTGGTTTCCAGTGTCATGTGGCAGTGCCCAACTAGAAATTTTGCAACCATCATGGCTAATAGTGGATTAGCCAAAAGAGTTTATTTGTATAAAATGAACATGGGGATCCATAATCCTCACAATGATAAACAATACGGGCGCCCCGGATTAAATTTCTGTGATTCTAATAAACCTAACAACGTTTGTCATGAAGATGATATATTACCATTGTTTGGTAACTTTGATGAAGAAAGCGTCACCAAAGAACAACGAAATTTATCAAAGGAAATTCAATCAAGATGGGGCAAATTCGTCAAATATGGCGATCCAAATGTTAATGGGTATAAACATTGGGATGCTCATTCATCATCATCGTTGAATCTGTTATTACTAGATGCAGAGTCTGAAGTTTCTCAAACTACAGATAGTTTGAAATGCAGCCTATTGAGCAAAATCATCTGATAGTGGAGGGCCCTTCCCCCTCAGTTTAAAATTTAAATTATATATGTAATTACCTTTTTGATCTTTTTTTTTTTAAATAAATAAATATTTTTTGTCATTCTTTAATCCTTGTTTCTTTTTGTTTCTTCTTCCTTCTTTGCATCATCTCTTCTTTGCAAAAAAGCTTCTTGAATTGATAAAGCTCTCTGTTGTCGTTGCTTTGATTCATCATCCATTCGTTCCAATTCTTCAATCCATAATTTTTCTCTTTCTTTAGCCTTTTGACGCATGATTTCTGTTTGATCCACTTTAGTTCGTTCATACCAGATACCACCACCTACCAATGCTGCCAACGTACCGGCTTGTAACCCAACACGCCAGTAAAACATTCTGTTTGCTAATTTACTATTGCCTTGTCGGATTGCTTTTGCAGCCATCAACAATGCGGTAGTAGTCATGGCCATGCCAATAGGAACTAAAGGTTGTTCTTTAGATTTTCTGACAATTCTGTCGTATAGTCTTTCATCCGGATCACCAGGATTTGTAGGACTATTGGGTAGAATTGTTGCCATTTTTTTTGTTGTTGCTATTAAATATTATATGATTGGAGGAGGGAACAAAAAAAAAAAAAAAAAAAAAAAA